>WMED01000657.1:0-32539 GCA_019650415.1 Pipa parva
AAACATCCCCCATGCCTTATTTTCGGGGGATGTCTTACTTTCGGGGAAACAGGGTACCTACACAGACAAATGAAACTGCACTAAGCAGCAATTTGCCTTTAAATGTCAAGCAACGTCAACTGCCTGTGTGCTTTTTTTTTTTAAAGGGCTAGTAACACCAGAATAAGAAAACTGCTATTTGGATTGGCATAACAGCACCATCTGTCCAGTTCTAGTAAAAGTGTCATATTTAAAGTTGAATTCCTGATTTTTATTGCTTTGTATCGTGTGTCTCTCTCTCTCCCTCACTGCACCCAGATTGTGCTTTCTGGGGCACTACATTAATGTATATTATCTAAGGTTTCTAAGAAAACACAGGACTTGATGAAAGTTTGCTCAAGAAAGAGAAGCACGGGAATCAAAATCAAGAATTAAACATCAAACATACCATTTTTTACCAGTTATCTGTAAGACTTGCTGTTATCAGTCTTTTAAACCAACAATTTCAGTAACTACAAACACAAGAACAGCCATGGTATGAGTGCACCAATGGCTTGATTTGCTTACAGAATAAAAACAAATTGAGCATTACATGCAAACGGACTGTGAAAAACAAATTAATACCACATGACCATTTTTATACAAATCTAGGTCCAAAAGTTAGGTTAAATCCCTGGTTGTTAGTCGGGGCTCCTAGAACTGCCAGTGACACTAAGATCTAATTGTTTTTCTCTGGTTGTGCTCACACACTTTTAACTCAAATTGGATAAAAAAATAAATACATTCTCACCACTTCCATCTTTTCCTCTTCTTTTTTCTCCTTCTCTTTCTCCTTCTTTTTGGCTTTGGCTGTGATGGACAGGACAGCTGTGGAAACCTACAGAAAGTAATATTAAATGAGATTACTGGTATACACACTATAAGGGGGTTGGTTTACAGGAACCTGTAGGCAAGTTAGAATGCTTCAGCTTATATTAACAAATGTACCTACCTACATATTTCAAAATACTGGAGTTAGCTTTCAAAATCATCACATTTGTCTTAGGTAAACAATGGCTACAAGTTGATTTACACCAAATCAAGTACATTCAAAATACTATCATTCTCCTTACCTTCTCTTTTTCCTTTTCTTTGGGCACCTCTAGTGGTGCAGGGTAAGCAAATGTGGAGGGTTTGCAATTTGACCGGTACTGAACTTTTGGCATCTGTGGTTAGTTAAGATCAGAAACATAATTATATATTTTACAGCACTATTTAACTTTACATTTTCAAGAGAGATTTCTAGAAGGGAACATGAACGCCCTTGATCAGCAAATGCCTAATAAATAAACTGTAAGTCTACACTCTATTTATTGCATTTGTGTTGAACATAGTTCTATATCTATCCTTTAACTATGGGGATGTTGGAGAAATCTCACTTATAAAGCTGTGATAAATTGCTGCAATTTTTTTTTTTTTTTGGAAAAATTTGTAATACATTTAAAAAAAAAATTCTCTCAGTAGCATATTTGGAGACTGCATGAGTATATAAAATTAAAACCAGTGTCTGGAATGTAGTAAAGCAATGCATGAAAACTCCCTGCCAGTCAATGACCCTATGCTGTGAGTATAACAGAGAGATATGACCCATGCTGTAGAGCTATTCTTTAAAACCAACTGGATTTTTTAAAGAGTTAATAATTATCTCATTAACAGCCTCATCTGTCATTACTCTACAATGTTAATGAGCAGTGATTGATCCAGCATCATAAGGTCTGTAAGAGGATTACAAATTTCTTTTAAGTTGCAATGATCTGTGATGCTGTATTTATTGTAACTGTCTGAGTGCTGAAATACTAAATTATTCCCACACTACCAGATCTGGGCTCTGAAATGCAAGCAATGAAGCCTCTCACCTTGAGATCCTTGTTTAGTCCAATGACACATGTTGGTGTATATGCAAGAGAAAGGAAGTGTGAGAGGGGAAACCAGAACCAAAACTGAGTGAAAACCAGTACTCCAACCACAGAAGGCATATGAGTGTGTCCAGTCCGGGACTGCAATGAAATGGTCACGTTGTGACCTCCTGCAAGGTAGATAATGTGCTTAGATTAGAATCATGACAATATCAGCTGCATGAAGTAATAACAATCTCTGGAAAATCTGCTACATTATTCCCGACACACACCAAGAGTTAAAAAAAAAAAAAAAACTTGACCAGAGCCCAGGCTTTGTCTAGCAGAGCAGGGTGAAGAGGGCACCAGGCAGGGTCATTACCGCTAAAAGACCAGGTGCTGGCAGCTAACAACATTACAAAAGCATTACATGATGCTTCTCATAGCAAACAAATATTATACACAGGGACGTTCCTGGGTAACCCTTTAGAAACTGGAGAAAAAAATATATATCATGTGCAACCACTGATTAATAAATAAAATTAACAGTAAATAGCAATATGCAGTTCATTCTACAATAGAGGATTGTTAGACAATTCTCTTACCGGCATCCAGAATTCCCTGTGCCAGGATAGCTCCAAACTTGGCCATGACATCATCATGTTTATCATTGATAACTTTGGAATAGAGCTGCCGGAACTGACTAACCTGTTGTATGAAACGAGTACAAGGAAAGAAAAATTGACATATTCATTTTTAAACGTCCCACATAATTAAACAGCCTCTAATACTTTAACAGCCTTTGTGATGTAGAAAGAATGTTCTTAAACAAAGAATATACGTGTAAAATTTAAAACTTGCAAGAAAAAGAAAGTTAAATAAAAAAAATAAAAAAGTCACACATATTTCAGAACACATAGTAAAATTTGATCTTCTAATTTTCACTAAATCAGTTCACCAACATACTATGGAACACAAATGTTTGAATTTTACAAGAGTTGCTTGTTAATACTTAAAAGAAATAATTCATGAGAGACAAAAAATCATGTGCCAACCATTCAACAGAGTCTCCTGTGATGCATTTGTGGCCTGTGAGCCAGAAACAACTGGATCTGTCTAATCTGTTGGCCAGACTGAAAGAAAAAAATCCCTTCATTCAGCAAATCAGACGAGTGGCTCTGCACAGGTTTGACCAGCTAAAAAATAAGGTTTCACTCTACTAGTTTCACTGTAGCTGGAGTTGCACCCACTGGAATGAAATGGCTTGTATAAAACCCCTCTAAATATAGTTAAATAACGTTGCGGATACTAATGCAAGAATTTTCTAGGACATGCCTTCAGTTTGTTAAATATCATTCTATTCTTACTAATACTAATCTAAAGGGGGATAAAGGATCCAATTCTGCAAGTGCCACCTTTTAGAACTGTCTTACAAATGTCTTATTTACAAAAGTGTCACCAGCTGTTACTATGTTAGTTAGCTACGTATCTTGAATACAGTTTGCAATTTCATTTGGATATAGTGCCAGGCTAAGGGCTTCTAGGGCAGCTTGCCACAAGACGTACAATTCTCCTGTGATAATTACATCTGCAGGAAACAGGACTCCGATTAAGAGATGTTAAACAGACTTATTACTCTGCTGGCGCCTGACAGCTCAGGGGTCTATGGGTAGGCTGGTAGACATGGCAGTATCATGACATATTTTTACATATACAGTGGTGTGAAAAAGTGTTTGCCCCCTTCCTCATTTCCTGTTTTTTCAGGAAAAATCACTTTTTCACACAGGGCCATGATGGTTTTGATTTTTTTTCTCCTTTAATAATAAACACCTTCATTTACAAATTGCATTTTGTGTTTACTTGTGTTGTCCTTGACTATTGTTTAAATTGGTTTGATGTTCCGAAACACTTAAGTGTGACAAAAATGCAAAAAAAAAAAAAAAAAAAAAAAAACAGGAAATGAGGAAGGGGGCAAACACTTTTTCACAGCACTGTATACAGAAAATATTGTTATACTATTATTGTTCTTGAAAAATGTAATGGTCTTCAAGAATCTGTTTTATTTTACAGTACAATCCATCATATCTAACTACAATGACATGAGTTAATAGGTCTGTGTTGTTTAGAACCATCTATGACACCATTTTAGGTTTGTCACAAATACTACAAATTAACTGAATGTATTTTCCCATTACAGAATACATCTGGGAAAGACTTTGGGCTCATGTAAGTTTGACATACTTTTGTCTTGTGTATTACACGACATTCCACAATAAGTCAATTAGTCTGAATGATATAAAACCTTATATTTATTGCAAAATGACAGCACCATTGTTTCCAAATTCAGAAATACATTAGGTAATGATAAGGTGTCATAAGTGTGATAAAACAAGAAGCAAAGTCAATTGTAGAAAAAGGAAAAATAGGAAACAGAAACATAATAAATATTGGGGTGGTACGGGTGTGAATAAATGAAAATGATAGCGTATCCATCTCACCTTCGGACATGTGATTTCAGTCTGCTGAATCATTATTAGGGCAGAGGAGATAAGGGCTCCTTGTCTCACATAGTTCACAGGGTCGTTGGTCATGGGCTCCAAGAGATTGATTGCTTCCTGTGATATAAAAGAAACAGATTTTACAGACTTTGCTCTTATTATTTCATTATTACCTGTTCATACACCAGAAAAGCAATAATTTGTGTGCAAGTTTTACCTTGTTTCCAGTTCCAGAGCAGCAGATGCCTAAGGCCATAGCAGCTCCATATCGTACATGTGGGTTATAGCTCTCAGATAGCAAAGACACAACACTGGGGCACTGCTCTGGAGTTCTATGGAAATTAAGATTACATTGTTGGTGACAAAGATAATTCATACACAAATAAGAAAATGTTTAGTTTTCATTTCACTGCAAATTTATCTGTTATAAAACCACAGCCTTCTCTTTCTTTTTACAGCTCCATTATGTTTACAAGTGATAGGCATAAACTTAAAATTCTCTCATTTACAACGGATAAAACTGCAGCTAATTTTTCTCATGTTTCCAATAAGGTTTAAAATGAAAGAAGAACTAAAGTCTCCTAATAAATCACATTTAGCCTACATGCCAGCAACACAATAAATCTACTGTCTTTCCTGTTCAAGTAACCTACTTGATAATGTATGCCTCTTCTGCATTTCACAAGTACATGGCAGCCTTTGTGACATTTCAGCACCACACCCTGTTGAGGAAGCTGGTGTCCTAGGCACTGACTTCTTACAGCACAAGTGTGAAAACCCGCAAACCAGAGTGCACTCCTTATTAATATTCATAGTTTAATGGACCCTGTGACATTTTCCAACCAGTCAAACAATATATGGGTTGAAATGTCAGGGTTCATTAACAAATTAATGAGGGTTCAATATGTTGGCCGAGAGATACTAGCACCAGCTGACCTATAAGATGTTTTTTGGTTATACATTATAAAGCCTAATGTCAATACATACCACAACTGCCTCATTATATCATAACATCCTACCTTTAATTTCTCCATTGCCCCAGTATAACTGCTCACTACATGTTACTATCTTATCTTCTAATCAGGCTTCATCATCTCTTATTATGCCTTATAAAAAATAAACACTAAATGCATCATCATCTACTGAAATTCTCACTGTACATGCTTTGTACAACTCCCCTTATGCTTCCACACAAACACTATTGCCTCATAACATTCCATAGCCAAATAACAGACATAACAAAACCTGTACAAGTTCTTTATGATACACTGTAAGAAAATTCTTTGCCGCACATTCTTCTTCAACGATGATTAAATATTAGCAAGAGATTCCAGGAAAGAAGGTGGAAAAGCTTTGCAAGCATTGAACAAAAAAAATCCTAAAATATATCTATTATCTATATATTTTTATATATTGTTATTTATTATGCTTATCCCATAAAGAAAAGAAAAAAAAGATTTCTAGATTCAAAGACCTGAAAAATTAATCTGGACTACATGGCATGCTAAGTGTAAATTACAGCTGAAGAAAATAACTGGCAATACTAAACTAGTGAAAATACAAATAATAAGGGACAGAAATACAAACAGTTGAATCATTTTATCCCAGAAAATTACCACAGATTCCTATTCAGACAGTCGGGTCTATTGTGAAAACTTAAAACTCCAGCTGGTAACCACAGTGCAGTGCTGTGCAAGAATGTAAACAGAGTATGCTGTGGCGACAGACAGCTGACAAGCTGCACATTTTTTATGTTTATTTGCTACCTGTCACCCCTGGATCCACTGCAAATGCAAACTACTGAAATGATGATACAAATAAAAAAAGGAGCATGACACACTGTCAGCCTTGGCAAGTACCACAAAAAGATAAGAGAATTGTGGTTTTAGCCATCCACCAAAAAAGAAAATAACTCTATATAACAGCCCTGGCCAGAAATGATCCGTGTGAACAAAGTTACACTAATGATAGTCCGACCGTGGCACATTATTATTCACTGACAGGTTTGTCCTCACTGCAGAGCCAAGCAACCTAACTGCTCTGCCTTTGAGAATTCCAAAAGAAACTGGTAGGATGGGAAATTTTGTTAGACCTGAATGGAACATAGAATAATAAACTATTTGGAGCACAGCAGTCTAAAGGCTGCAGCCTGCTGGATTTTTACAGAATTCCTGTTGCGTCCTGGAAAAAAATTGTAAGACTTGCGCCGCACATATCATAACAACCACTTCCATTTATAGATTGGAGAATGAAGGAGAAGCTCCTGGGTAATGTCTTTGCCTTGAAAGTGGGTAAATCCGGTTTGAATATCAGTGCCAGGTTTCCTTGCAAGAGCCACACTACTAGCCACTGCATCATATATTATTTTTAGAAGCATACTTTTCTAGCTCAGATTTATTATACATGCACAAATAAATGAACTGGTATATCAGGCACCTGAATAAGTAATCATTTCTCTCCTTATAAGTGCAACCTAAATGCACTGCTTGCACTTATTTCATTCATTACAGACATATGGATGTGCTTAATAATAGATTTTGAAAAAGAGATTAGGCAGTTTATTATAACATAAAACAACCTAATCTAAATTGCTGTTCTTGGATAGCTGATTTTCAACACTTTCTTGCAATCCCTAATACTGCTGGATTCCTGTGCTAGTTACGCCCCCCTGGTTACTGCCCGGAGTCTGATCGGCTACTACGTCACAAGTTATTAGAGAACTGATTGTGTTTGCGTTCAGAACTCTGTAACAAAAATATACAATTTTAGTCCCAGTCAGAAGCAAAGCACAGCTTTGGTGGAGCTTGGAAAGTAAGCAGGCTTCTGACAGGCCTTCCCCTTCATTAACACTAGTTTTTACATTGCAGTTTAAGGAAAAATATACCTTGTATATAAAAAGTGTTTACTTTCAATTTCAAATGTCTAGAAAAAGTATGTGAAGTGTATATTTTTCTGTATGGAGAACTCCATTTATCTGCATATTTGTGTTTATTGACAGAGTTGCCATAATACTTCTCTGCCAAGCATAATAGAAAAGATTAACCAGGAACTCCAATTAAACAGTGTCCTTCAAAAGGTCAAATTATCTTGTAAAATGGCAGAATGCTTGCTAGCTTTGTAGTGCAGCAAATTTTAAAGAAAGCAACTCACACCCATTCAAACACTAACAATACCTAGTAAGATCAGCCACACATAAATGCATATGTCCAGAATCTATAGTTAGTCAGTTTAACAATTTTCAGCCAGAAGAAATTAAACACAGTGTACAAAACATGTACAATACAAAGTATTGTAAATGTCATTACATGACATGAATATAGATGTCATTTTGTGGCACAATTCAGAGATAAAATCAGAGATTCACCACCGCCAAATCTTGAAATAACACACCAAGCAAAATTCACTTTTCAAGAATGCACCATACCACAATCCAAAGTAATACCACCCAAATTAGCCTCTGCACTGAGACATTTAAGTTTGCACAGAATGGAAGACCATAGAGAAAAAAAAATATATAATCATAATAGCATTAACAACAGTATGCATTAACCTGTTATTTTTTAATGTCAGCATGAGAACTGGACAGACATCAATAAGCAGAAAACCCTGGAAAACCATTTTTGTATTCTCTAACATTCATCAATGCAAATGTCTGGCATTATGATACTGGCATCATTCACCATGAAAAATTCTTTGCAGCTTATAATGACAGTTATATTAGCCTCAGAAAAAGGATGGACATTTTAAGTAAATTCCTGAAGATGGGGTTTTATTTATGTAATTAAATTGTTGAGACACATTTAAATAGTCATCTGGACTGGGTCATGCAAACTCAGTCATGAACAAGGGAGTGACAATCAGGCATTGCCAGTTATATAGCCTGCTCACCAAATTGAGAGACCATTTGAGGAGCAGTTCATTAACTATCTTTTTTTAATTGCTGCAGTGTAAAGAATAAATACTGTACTGTCTTTTTTTTTTTGTCAAACTGTTGTATTTTTCAGTGCTCATTTTAATACAATTTCAGCACCCCTTTAGCTAGTTATCATTGTGGATATACAGTATGTATGTTATACAGTATTTCCACTTATCCATGAATCTTTGCCTTCATAAGCCTATGCTTGTTGGCTGGTAATTACATTCCTCTAATACAGGGCCCATTAGTCTTACCCATTCTACATTCATTCCACTTATTTCAATAACATGATTTATTTTCAAATTAAGAAGAAAATAGTTTTAGAAAATTTGTACAAGAAGGCTATTTAATGGCACCCCTTTTTTCTTTACTTGTCAATTGCTCTGCCGAGCCAACACTCATAGGCAAGGGCCCCATTTTAAGCCTCTGCACATTCCATTTTATCATATGGATCTGAGTTCTAACTGTAGCAATATAGAAATACACTATGGACCCCTGATACACAGATTCAACACCACTGATGTACAGTTTTTTAATAACTAATGCATCTCCACAAGCAGTAATGTACTCCAAAAGATACAGCTATCTAGATTTTACAGAATTCTTGTTCTCTCTTGGAAGCTATGATGTAATATTTTGCACCTGTTGCTGGGGATTCCTGTATAAAAAACTCTAGTCTTTAGGAGAATTAGATTGTTTGAATATCCTTGGACATCCTAGTAGTAAAGAAAAATGCTGGTTACTGCACTATAAATTCTTGCTAGCAAGTTGAATTATGCAGTGTAATCTGTAACAAATCAAACAGGAAGAAAGAGCTCTAAACGTAATATAAACTGCATTGTAGTTAAGGGATAAGCCATAATAGAAATAGCAAGAGTGTGTTTGAAACAATTCATTATGGTGCATCCCTTGGATACAGTGCAATAAAGTGTTTTTTTTTCTGGAAGGAGCTGCTGGCATGTTTCAAATTCTGATGCAGATTAGAAAGGTTATCAAGTGGTTAAAGTATGGGAAGCGTCTGTATTGCTATAAGGGGAGGAAAGCTCGTTTTGATTTGAGAAGTATACGCACTGTCTGTCCTGTATATACAATATCAACCCATGAAATTCTCCAGACTCTCCCATTTCATTACATGGAACCAGACAGGTTCATACGGTCCACATGGAGCTGAACTTTCATCAAATCTGCAAGATGACCTAGAACACCTATACAACCACAGGACAAACAACCATTACTAAAAATACAGGGATACACTATAGGGGCACATTTACTAAAGTTGAACAGGCTTTCCAACTAGTAAATGCAAGAGAAACAGCCTATATTTAATATCACTGTTTTCTCCTATTTACTAAACTGTTCAAATACCATTTTATCTCCCAAAAGAATTCTCCACCCTCAGGTTGGAGTAAACCCATTATTGCCTAGGGAGTTGGTCCTGTTATTTAGCCCAAGTCCAAAATATTTCTCCATTGAAAAGAGATATCGATCAGTAATTGAAGGAACCCTCATAGAATAGTATTACAAAGTGTGTCTCTGTGAATTCTTTTTGATGGGGAAACATTTGTATTGATAGTTTTAAATCAGGGAAATCGAAATGTACAGGGAAATAAAAATTGTCAGTGAAAGGAGGCGAAATCAATTGCTATGGTCGGATACGTCTTGGAAAAACATGCCCCTATATGTACACAACAAAGTATATAGTAGGGCTAATCCCAATGTGTGAATTCTGAATATCAAACAATGAATATGAAATAGAGAAGAAAAAAAAAGTATGTATATCTATACTGATCTGTCTATACATACATATACTCCAGCATGCATATACAAAACAATCCCCTTTACAATCTCTGAATCACTTAATAATAAACATTTCAGCCACATTCATATTACTTCCAAGAACATAATGTTATATTCTATACAAATGATCAAAACATATGGATTGCTGGAAAGAAACGGAGACGTGTTAAAGAAAAACTATTTAAAAAAAAAAATCAATGCAGCAACATCAAGTCTAAATATACAGGGGGTTAAATGCTTTTTAAGCTTTGAAGCTTATGGTAGGGGGTCTGAGCTGTCAGCAGTTAGAAGAGAAGCCCCCAAGGGTGCAGCTGGGTGAGGTAGGAGGGGCAGAAGCCACAAGGAAGAAAAAAAAAATGAAGTGAAGCCTGGCTCCTGGCTGACCTCCAGCTCTCAAAGTTTGTAGGATTCTCTTGAGAAGGAAAGCTCCAAGTCATTGCTGGGAGGCCAGCAGAAGCACATGCCGTGTGCCCAGGATTTAAGGACATACTGTGTCTCTGAAGCATGCGACTACAGTTACAGGTACAGACTTCTTAAACTTGGGATTAAAATGGTAAAAAGAACATCAGTTGTTTGATCTAAAGCAAAAGGAAGTACATGGTCCCAGATCTTTATGTGACGTGGTAACTAGGAAACGTATCTGCCCCCACACATCATCCAGGTGAATTATTACTTTAGCCTGCTTGCATTGGACTGGTGAGTGACACTGATGTAGCGGATGTCATGTTGTGCTGATGATATTTCTTTAGACAATGTTTTAGGACAGTGTTACTTAAAGTGGGAACGATTTAACTACATTTTTTTTTTATTTTGTACAAATCTCTGACAGACTCTGTAAGCACTGAATCACTGGATTATTCTTATTGTGAGCTCACAATAGCAGCATTTTCCAATTTTAAATGAATGAGAGCATTTAGAGGAAATGTCTTTAAAGCAGTGAAAAGCCTGTATACAGGAGATGGGTTTCCAGAAGATAATCCCAGAGACTCCCATTTCCTAGTCTGGAGGGGGCACAAGCAAGCTGGGACCAGGCAGATGGGTGTAGTTAAAGGAAGCAAATCCCCGCTTCATTAGAAGTACTATGCAATACATGTAACGGATATTAAACACAAAATAAAGACCATGGAATTATTAAAAAGGTTACTCGGATCAATAATTTTCCTTGGGCTGATTCAGTAGATGTCCATAATACTATCTGACCACTGCACATCTGTCCAGTCACTGGATATTCAAAGCACCATCTCTTATAGCAAAAAGGGGTTAAGCAACCACCTCCCACAAGCACACACACACACAAAAAAAAAAAATTAAGACTCTCCTTGTGTGGCAGGAGAAAGGAGGGTAAAAAGGCTAGTGATTAGAGCAGAGAGAATACCTTTCATCTCTTCAGTACAAGGAAAACATCTTGTTTACAGATACACCAAAAAGGAATATATATTTATTTTTATCTTCACTCAAAACTCTTGGACTATTTAACAACTGCCCACCAATGTGAAAGAATGGCAAAGCATAAAGCATCCTAATGAACATTAGCAATGATGGATACACATTGTCCGAGTTGTTTTGGCATAGGCATGATCTGGAAAGTTGCCAAGTAACCGGGACCGGCTAGTTGCAGCATTGGCATCTCCTTGGCAAGTAAGCATCTCCCCTGAACCTCGCTCTGTTCCCTGGCGCGAAATGCCAGCACTCAACCCTTCTGATTCAGTTATTGTCCAGAATGGCACCCAACCTGATGCAGTGCCTGAGAAATGTTGGCTCGCTTTGCTTACCCTTATGGTCATTGTGCCCACAATCGGGGGCAACATCCTCGTAATCTTGGCTATATCTCTGGAAAAGAAGTTGCAGAACGCCACAAACTATTTCCTTATGTCGCTGGCTGTGGCAGACCTTTTGGTTGGAATATTTGTGATGCCCATCGCCCTCCTCAACATTCTCTTCAGTAAGTACCGGTGTTGTTAACCCTTTCAGAGCTGAAGCAGTCTCCAGTGCTGTGCTATAGGTACTGGCAACTACAGTGCTGAAGGGGGTAACACTTTCCTTAATGACAACATATCAATCAGTTAAGGACAATTCAAAGTTTTTAGCCACTGGATCTGTTTAGACAGAATGTAACAGAAGGAGCATTACGAATTTATTAGCTGAAATAGATGTGTCCCATAAGCTCTTATTACAGGAATACTACCAAACCTACAACCGCTCCTCACTTGGGTATGGGCTTATTCTATTTATACAGTAAGCTAAGGGATAGTACTAGATGTGGCTGCTTATACCAAACTAAGAAGAGAAAATAACATTAAAAAAATCATTGATGCAGTTTGGGGTCTTATTTATTTAAAATTCACTTTAAATCTCAGAAAAACTATACAATTAAGTAAAGTTTAGTTTCAAAAATAATCTACTAAATGGCTTTACAAATAAAATATTAAGATGGAACTTTTCCAGAGTCTCCAAGCTTTAACATGTCTAAAGTTCTTCAAAGGAAGTATTAAAAGATAGCAAATACGCGTATATTGTATAAAGTAGCAAAAGCACTGTAAATATGTGGAATTTACTGGCAGGAGAGACAGGTACTTGGCGACAGTTATTATTCATTGCCCTTGTTGCCCTCTTAAGATTTCTGTAAATTAGTAACACAGATAGCAGATTTGTAATAATATAATTACACCATCATTCTAATTACCATTTTATTCGAGCAGTGTCCCAGATCATTGCAAGCTTGGTACACATCCATATTGTTTTATTATATGCTGCCCATTCACATAGCATCCATTGTAGCCAATCAGTATTTTAGGAAGTGTTCAGTCCCTGATAGGTTTGCTATGCCACCATCTACTGAATCATGTAATAAAGACTTCTGACTTCTTTGAATGGGAACTCCAGTACAGTGGAACTGGCTAGCCAATGAAAATGCATACTTTTCCTTTATCACTTAATTAAAGATAATGAATTGCCTTTTCTTGTTGATAGTAAATACCCTTTCACTTTATAACTTTATTCATGGAAGATGAGTTAACTTATGATAAAGTTTAAATGATGCCCTAAAACACATATGCACAGTGTCAGACTCCTATCTCAGGAGCTTATCGGCAAAGAATATTTGGTGCCTTAGGCCACACCCACTGACCACACCCCCTTGTAAAAATAAACACAGACAATAGTGTACTGAATTGCTATGTGACTTATAATTTCATGCAAAGTGAAATAACAAATGTCAAAATCAACATTTGACTATTAAAAATACTTCTAAAATTAGAAATAATTCCCTTGATTCCCCTGACTAGGAGCAAGGCACCTTTCTGACTGTGCCACCTACAGACATGAGCCTCTTGTACCTACAGGAAAATCCAGCCCTGCATAGGCATGTACCTCCTCCACAGTTAAAAATAAAATTTACTCTAATAGTCTTATTTGAAAGATTTTGCCCACTTAGTAGTGTCTGGAAGCCCCACATATTCACATGCTTAGTTCAACTTGCATGTAATTATGCACTAGAAACATGAAAAAATGCTGCAACAAGATGGGTACATGCCACTGCTCCCTTTAAATCAGTACACAGACTGTTGAGTTAATTACATTTAACACCCCCATCAAATGTAAAGCTTAGTATGTCATAGACCGTGACATGCCAAAATAACCTGCAGTAGTTATATCTCTATTAAAAATTTTCACTTACTGAACTTTTTAATACAAACCCATCCAAGCTTAGCCATTAAAACTGTCCTGGATTTGGGTCAGTTACCTTAGAAAGCAAACAGTTTTAAAGACTGTTTAGACAGGACAGGGCCTGAAGAGAAAAGTAAAAAAATAGTATTAAAAACAAAAACATGCTTTAGATAACAGCCAGAATAAAAGGCCAATAAATAAAAATCTAATCAACAGTATTTTATTACCAATGTTTATAATATACTAAAATAAAAATTAAAGGGGTTGTTCACACCTTGCTTTGTTCGTGCACTGTACTATTTTCCCTCCAGGTTGTACCTAACTCGCTTACAAAACTTTAGCAACCAGAGACGGTTTAAATGTGAACAAAAAAAAAAATGTTCTGAATAAAGTAAAAAAAATTATAACCAGTTGCAGAATGTATTATAATACCACAATCGACAACTTATTAAAATTAATTTTAAGGTAACAACCCTTTTTGGTGTTTAAATGGGAGCATAACAATTTGGAACTTTCAATTAGAAACAGAAGAGCAGTTAGAGCAGGAATAGCCATTCTGTGACCCTCCAACTAATACCGAACAAGGCTGACGGGATACAGGGAAAGGTAGTTCAATCAAACCTTACATTGTTATAATTGTAAAACACAACGCAATAGAAAAAAAAGAATGATTTCTCAAGCTCCATACTAACTATTTCACAACAGATCTACCTTTACTGTTTGCGTGTGAATTGATTGGTGTGTTAGCATACGATAGCATAACATATACAAAGCACAGATGTTTCAATAAAGTAACAGAAAGCACAAGTAACACTACATTCCTTCCCAGCAGTGCTGTGGGGAGACTGAAGCAGCCATCCAACTTTACACGTAACATAAAGATAGTATTCTCGGTATGAGCATATATTGTATGAATTGCAAGCAAGCAGAATCCGTAGAATAAACAACAAATGATGAGAATGAACTAAATTATTGCTTTGAGTTTGGTAAGTGACAAGGATAAAATCAAACTAAACACAGAACTGTATTTCTCTTCCGGAATATTCAGGCAATGTAGACTATATCCATTGATTAATGTATCTTTCTAGTTACAAGCCTCAGTGCATCAGAGTTTAACTAATTCAATGTGCAAATAAGAACAGGCTTATTTTAAAAAAATACACATATAAATAAATTAATAAAAAGAATTCAACACAGGTTCACTCTCATCTCCTGATCCAAGCGCAACTGAGTAGATTCTCTTTTATATTATTATTTGGAATGAGACAAAGAAAGCAGCAATCCACCATAGGTAAGAAATAATCCTCTACATTAGTTGACTGCTGGGGCATAACTTGACAACAGTGTTTGTGACTATGTTTGTGGTAGTTCAGTAGCAGCACAGAGTACAACTTAGTTTGATGTATAAACAGAAGTACATAACAGCCATGGGGCTCCAACTGTGATTTATTACAACTGCCAGCAGCCCTCACACCCTACTTGCAGCAACTCATATGACAACGCCTGCACGCTGTGCTTATTTTCAAAAACATTTTACTGCTTGTGTTAAAAAGGGATTCATTATCAAATGGTTCAGACAAGGACAGGCAATCTGCAGTTCCCCACCTGTTATTTCCTGCTTAAGTAAGCCAAATGTACAACAGCTAATACACATATGATTGCCTACCTCTTACTTACTAAACTTACAAAAAGAATTACGCCATTTATTTTATGGGTTCTCGCCCTTTAATAACAGAAAAGGAATAATTGTCTTTTTGAACCCTTCTAATGCTTTTTCTATTAAAACTTTTTGATGACACATGCAGATTTATAAAAATAAAATTAGCAATTATGAAATTATTTGTCAAATTACGTTACTTTTGAACATTCCCTTCCATTTCTTAAAAATAAGCCTCAATAACATTTTAATATTTTAGATGACTTAATAACAATGAAGCAGGTTTGGTAGCATTATAGGAAGATCATTTATTCTACATTAGAAATACAATAATAATTTAAAAAAAAAATAGATGAAGTTAGCTGAAAGGCCTCTTTTGGAAAATCTTACTTGATTGAATTCTCATACAGTAAACCATCAATGATAAAACCAACTATATAGGGAAACCTATTCTTCTAATACTAATCTCTGCACTGACACGCAGTGGCATGAAAGTCAAGATTAAATGTCAAGAAGTACTTTAAAACACTTCATATGCATCATTCACTGATTATTTTAATCTGCTAGTTAAAATTACTTTGTATACTTTTTTTAATCTTTTTATGGATGTAATCCATGAATGATAATTTCTTTCAGCAGCTTGTATTCAGTAGGAAAACAACTGTATTACAAACTGTTAATCAGTAATGTGCTCTGCAAAACTGAGCTTTATAGTTCTGATTGAAAACAACAAATGAACTTGAAGACACTGGGAGACTGTCCCTGTTTAATATCACCACAATATCTTTTGAGAATAAAGATGGTGTTGAGTTTCTCCAGCAAGGATCATGTCATGCGATATACCTACATGATCTTAAATTAAGAGCAATGATCTTCTTAAAGCAATGTTCTCAAGAGATGCATGTGGCAACACTGGGCAGGGACAATCTTTCCTGTATAACAGCTCTCTAACAAGAAAATAGAAGAAGCCGCATAGGCTTGGAATAAAATTGGAAAGGTGGAAAAGGAAATTGATGGGATGTGCACAATATTTAAATACTTACAATATCTTAATATGTGTATGCATTATTTTATTATGTAAGAAAAGAAAAAAAACTTGAAATCCTAAAAATTGTCAGAAAAGCCAAGCAAACATGCCTGTAACTTTATATACACATAAGATGCTATAAATATTACTATTAAGAGTCACTATAAAGTAACTGGGGGTCTGCTTAATTATTTTACTAACAACATAAATGGACAAGAATAATAACTGGACAAGTGAACAGGACAATTTTACTTATATAATATTCATCTGTATTTTCATACAGCATGAATAAAGCTAAATCAGAGGCAACAGCAGGTAATAGTGGCTTAAAGGGACATTATACACTAGATAACATGCATTTGTTGCTATAGGGCTTGCTGAATGTTTTTAGTCAAATACAGCAGTGCCCCAATGTGACAGTGTTTGAAATATATGCCACAGTGTACTATTTGAGCTTTAGGCTAGGTTCACACTAGTGCTTTTATGCATGGTATATACGAATGCACTAGTGTGAACCTAGCCGTAAGTATATAAAGTCATTGCTTTTTTATATTTTTCTTAGGTTAGTGACTCCAGCATCTAGCTAGCAGTTTAAATGCCAGACTTAAACATTGTTTAGCAATCAATGAAGAACAGTTGTACATCACTGCATATTGTTGTTAGATTATAAACACACAGCACTTTGTTGGAGACACTCCAGTGTTGGATCTCCTTTTGCCTTTAGAACAACTTCAATTTGTCATGACAAAGATGTGACAAGACATTGGAAATGTTCCTCCACAAATTATATTGTGTTAGAATGTTCAGAATTGGTTGCTCAGTCTCATCCCAAAGATGCTCTTTTGGGTGGAGACCTAGAGAATGTGCAGGCAAGGAAGCAAAGTGTAACTGGAAGTTGCACAGGCAAACAAATTACCCACTCCATTATATTATCTGTCCCTGTAAAACCCAGTTGACTTGCGTTTGTGCCAAATTCAAATCTCCACTCAGCATGACGCAACAGAAACCTGGACTTGTCAGACCAGATATTACTTTTCCTCCTTCTGCAGTCCAGATTTAATGCTTTTGCTGACAATGGAGTTGTCCATTTTTGTTTTTCTGAAACAGTGGAACTAAATGTGGTCTGCTGCTGCTACTGCATCCCATCAATGAGATTTTCTTTCTGCTTTTCAGCAATGGCATTGTATTCCACTGACTTTTTACTTGGCTGTAACACACTGCTAATCCTGAACAAACAGTGACATTCTTTAAACTCATCAGTGCATGTGAAATGCCAGTGTATGAATTCTGAAATACTGGACCCAGCCAGGCTTGTACTGATGACCATGTGATATTCAGTGTCACTATGATCTCTTCTTTTGCCTTTTCTAACATGGAAACAAACAGTTAAGGATCCTAGTCAGGTTGATTCAGTTAATTTAACCTCCATTCCATAGCTATGAGTCTCATTTCCTATTTAGAGACCTTCCATTATTATGGGGGTGCATCTTTAGTAAAGTTGCCACCCAGTGTACATGTCTACATCTGACATAAAGATTATCTGCAGGTGAAATATACCTATGAGTAGAAACATGTTTAGTCCTGCAATTAAGCTGCATGCAATTACAAATACATAAACAATTCAGACCAGCGCAAATACACCATTTTAAGCCAGTTCTTCAACAGAAAAAATAGACACGAGTGGTGCAGAACCAATCCCGACACAAAGAATACCACTGATTTACTCACCAATTGTTTCTTATGATTTTGTGGATTAGCATCAGCTGTCTCTTGTAAGCACTTGTATTATTGTGAAAATAGCAGCTGGACTTTTTTTCTTCTCTTTTTAAAGCACCAGCAATTACATCATGAGTAGCAACATTAAAAAAAGACTTGGCAGCTAATGTTTTTACAATACCCTCTACATAGTCTTTGAGAATGCTATACACATTGTTAAATTTCATCATCTACACTCTTGCACTATGAGGTCTTGGTGACATCCAAAAAGCCTCAGATCCAATAAAATGTTGAACATTTCCTTACATTGAGCCAATTACCCTACATTTTGAAGTATTTTGATTTAGCTTTGTATACATCACAGACAAACAATAATGCAACCACTTAAAACATTTGTTTTCATCTGTGAACTAGTCATTTGGTTTGCTCACACCTAGGCAATTATAATACCTATTCAGGTTAGAGGTAGGGAAATCACAGCAAACTGACATAAAACACAGTGAATTGACTCAAGAATACCATGGGTCAATTCTCATCAGTTGATGGGTCCTTGTGGCCAATTCACTTCCATTAAACACAAAACTGTATACTATAATACCATAAAGAAAACTATTGATTGCAAAGTTTTATTTAGCATTATAAAAGTAATACAAACAGTAAACACACTTTATAATAAATTATGGTGGACATTTAGGCCATGACCCTGATGGACTATTTTGTACAAATTGTGACTTTAGTTTTATTGCTTACTATGCATCAAATTGCATGGGTACAAAAATGTATTTTCCTAAATATTGCAAGGATTGAGGATCCTCCAGTGTAAATCCTTTACACTTTATGATTTATGCAGCAAAATGCATAATTTAGTGGGAAAACAAAAAGGCAAAGACATATTTATAGAAGCTAAACTCGACAAGTGTGGATTTCTAAGCAATATTTAGTGGAAAAGATTGGCAACTGAGGAAGTGGATTGGCTACTAAACCGATAGGCATTTGTTTTCACACACAGTTACTTATTTCTGTGGTGTTAACAAGACAACTCTAGTGTTCCTGCAGAGCTAAAACATGTGCAATAAGCAATAAATTGCTGCCCACCAAACCAGACTCCTTGTGGTTCTGAAGAAATTACCAACCGAAAAGGCCAAGAGCCAAACACATTCCAGAGCCAGCTGAACAATATGTATGGCAGCAACATGCATTACGTTAGATGTGATTCATTAATATAATAAAGAAATAAGTAAAAAAAAAAAAAAAAATTTTTTTTTTACTTTTTAAAGGGCCAGTAACATGAGAAAAAGAAAACTGTGATTAGGATCGGTCTGATAGTAAATCCAACATATTACTTCTAAAAATGTCCTCCTTTAAGTTAAATGGCTAATTTTGTTTTTGCTTTACTTGTTATTGTATTTGCTGTGTGCACTCATCTTTTATGAATTGATATTGTAGAGGAACTTCCACTGAAAACAATGAACAGAGAGGAGAGTTGTTTACTTTTAACATAAAAGTGGCGCACAACCTCCGGCCCGCAGGACATATCCAGCCCGCGTCGGTTCTGCTTCTCTTTGGTACAGAGCTGAGTATAATGCAGCTATCTGCCCACCTCCCGGAAGTCTCCTGCTGCAAGAGCTCCTGGGATATGCGACTTTACCTAAATAAAGTCGCATATCTCAGGAGCTCTGGCAGCAAGAGACTTCCGGGAGGCAGCCAGATAGCCGCATTAAACTGAACTCTGCATCAAAGACAAGAGGGCAGAGGTGCAAGCAGTCCCTCGCGATCCTCACACAACAAGCTTGCACACAGGTACAGAGGAGACTTTATTTGAGAACAGATAATGAGAATATTGTTGCAGTGGCGACTTTACTATGTAAAATTGTCACAGTTGTAACTTTAAAATTTGTCGTGACTTCGAAGCAGCCCATGACATGCGTGTTGCAAATTTATATGGCCTCCAGGCCGAAAAAGGTTGGGCATCATTGCAGTACAAGAACATGCCAGAAGTGATTTATGTCCTCGGCTAGGGCTCATAAGCAAACAGACACCAGATTCTTGCAAGTGTGGCTCATACTGGTTTATCTATACCACTACTAAAACACACAGCCAAAAGCACAAAACACAATTCAATTCAGCTTAAGCATGAAGAGTCAGATTAGTTAAAAAGCTACAGGCTTGAGCAAGAAAAACATACAAATGAGTGTTCCACATGAATATAAACACAGCTCAGGGGTGCCAGTGTTGAACTAGACCATGTGTTTTTTCTAAGTTGCCTGCAAATAAAGGCAGTACTGGATTCATGGAATCCGAATGTAAGTGCTTTATGCACTGAAGCAAAGCTTAGGGTCTCTCTCTAGATGTGTTTTCACAGAGAAAATTAAATAACATTAGCAAGTAAAGGGAACATATGTTCTATATACAAGTAACTGACAGGGAAAATGGCAATTCTAGTTTTCATGTTGAGTTGAAAATAAAAATAAAAAATTGTTATTGAAAGGCATATCAATAAGATTTGCTTAGCCAAATTTTTGTTTTTAATGGAGTGTTCCCACTGCAGAATGCCGTTAACTAAAATTTAACAGCAATACATTCTGGGGATTTTAACTACTTACTAAAACTATACAGTAATACATTATGGGAATTTAAAAATGCAGCCATATCCTCATGGGGCATATTTTCTAGTCAGTGAAACAAACACATTTAACATTTTAATCTGCACCAACTCTACAAACCATGGCAGTTCTGTCCCACTTGTCTTATACAGCAGCTCTGTTATTTACACATGTAGCAAGCTAGACCACATTCAAATGATGAACCCATACATAGAGAGGTTTAGAGCAGGGTGGTGTCCCTAAACTAGTGGTTTTTGCCACACGATTACTGCATATAGAAAATGCAGAAAAGAAAGTGCCAGCAAACAGCCAGAAAGCTCTCATTTAGGTTGGAATAGAAGGTATTGCTACAACATACTAATAAAATAGTTTACATTTAACCATGGATTTTGTATTTGTTTGTGGTGTTTTTCCTCTTTTGTGGTTAAAGCCATCTTTTATCTGTTAAGGAAACAAAACAATCTCTCCACTCTCTCTCTCCATTATTTTCTAGGGAACATTATATCAGCGGACCCCAGCCTTTGTTGGATTGGGGACCAGTTTCCTTCCCAGCAAAGATTTGACAGACCGGGAGGGTGGGAGACAAGCCAAGTATGTTCTGGCTGCATGATGGTGATGTGCTTCCTGTGTGCGCATCATCACCATGCGGCCCAGGATCAGCGGTTGGAGACCCCTCTTTTAGATAATACATGAAGTGCCCCAGAAATCACAATATCTGAAAGCTAAAACAAACAATGAGGTAAAAAATTAAACAATTCAGTGTTACTGACCCAGAAAATATTCAGTTTAAAATTAAGGATAAGGGCAACGTATATAAGGGGGATAGAAAAAGACTACAGGGCAATGCTTTACAGAGATCTAGTAACCTACAGCTTTCATAGTTCAACCCCCCAATGCCAACGATCACTAACAGCTGATTGGTTATAGGTTACAGGTTTATTGATTACTAGACAACAGAAAAGATTGCCCCTGTTGATGAATTATGTTGATATTTTACCTGTCCTGTATTGTTCTATTATGATGGGTCTGTAAAGGCTGAACTTAATGTTTTATCAAGTTATATTTTGGGTTTTTTGTTTTGTTTTCAAAAAGTTAAATATTCATGGCACATTCACTCCTTATTAGTCTGGCAGCCAGCTACAGGATGGTCTCCAGCATGCCCCAAACAAGTACATACAATATAAGCACAATCAAGCTCCTTAACATAACATATCAGGGAGAGATCCCCATTTTGTACTTCAGAAAGAACTGACACAACACAACGTTTCAGGTGGAAACTGTCTCCTTTCATCAGATGTATACAATGTTTCTACTACTTTATAGCTCAAAAAATATACTTAGATAGAAGAAACTTCTCAAATATCTTGTCCAATATGTGGTTCATGCATTTCTCATCTCATTACTTGTTTACAACACAAAACTGCATGCATTTAGCCTAGTGTTAAAAATAAGGTCATTTGAACCAAAAGCATTTTTTACCTATGTGAAGTGTAGTACTGTTATAGTTATGTGCTCACACTATACATTAGCAGGTTTAATTAGGAAACAGCGCTGACTTGGAAGTGCTGTGTGATAAGACGCACACAATGCACAAGAGCCATGTAAACAGAGGCAGCGCTGGATTAGAAGTAGAGATAGATGGCACTCATGTAGAGTGCACGGAGAAGTAAAACTGGATTATGTTTAGTTATCACGAGATAAACACTGTAGACAGAGGCCACACTATATTAACAGACTGAAGGGAGATGAAAGCAGCACTTGGGATGAGTGGTGGGTGAGGCGTGTAAGTCATTTCTCAATTAATGTTTTTCCTCTGCTGTACATAACTCCCCTGGCCAGCACTTCAATCATCCTGCCATTTTACAGAAAGACTGTGTGTGAGGTAAAGCTCAGAGCAGAGAATTAAAGAAGAAAAAAAAAACAGAAGAGAACTGAACAAACTGTTCACATGTTACATGGATTTACACTGAAATCTAAGGAATGTTGCACAACAAATTTTCTCTTATGCATTTGGTGGCGCTTCACTTGAGTTGTGAAAAACAGCAGTATAGCATTAAAATAAAGCTTTTCACAATCAGACTGATGAGAACAAACAGAAACAGACTAGTTTATTGCTGATGGAAGATGTGCTAACGGACTGCCAGTAAATTTCTGGGTAAAGTAGCCAGAATTAATTAATGGCTCTAAACAGTTTGTGAACGGCTCCTCCGAGCAGTGAATATACTGTGGCTACGTATGGCTCCCAAACTCTGAGGTTCACCAGTTAATACTGACTGGTCAGGAGACCAATTCAACGGCCATCTGAAGTGCAAGTGGCCCCGATTCTGTCGCAATGATAATAGCAGGCAGGTTTATGCATTAGAAAAGTAGGATGACAATTACTCTAGTGTGTTTGTTTATAGAACACACACCATAATAGGCAATTCAACGACCCTTACCATAGATTTCCCAAGAGGCATTCAGTTTTCCCCAAAAAACAACATGGCTCACCCTGTATACCACTAATCATGGGAATGCTTTGTACAACTCCCAAATATTGCTGTCATGGTACAGATCTTCTCCAAATCACTTGCATTTCACTAGGAATATCCAGGAGAAACAAGCTTTTAGCGAGTCCTTCCCTCTCACACACAGATATTAATTTGCTAGTAAAATAATCACAAAGGCATATTGTGTGTCACCTGGCAGCTTTGTTTTGCAATATGTCAGAATAAGCTAATGTTGGATAACTGGGTGGTTCAAACCTTAAATTATTCATCCACAAATATTGCCATACAACAACTAAAATTTGTTTTGTTCTATTTGTGTTTCAGAATCTATCTGGCCACTGCCACAGTGCCTGTGTGCTATATGGTTATTCCTCGACGTCCTGTTTTCCACAGCATCAATCATGCATTTGTGTGCCATATCTCTAGACCGCTACATTGCTATTAAAAAGCCTATTCAAGCCAGTCAATTCAACTCCAGAGCCAAAACACTTATCAAAATCGCAGTCGTATGGGTTATATCAGCAGGTAGGAAAATAATCTAAGAATCAGATCATCAGCTTTGTGCCTGATGGCATGTTGGGGGTCTCTAAAGTATATTTGTTTTGTTTTTTCAGTCTTGAATGTGTCGGACAGGGGTGGGCAATGGGCCGTGTGAAAGGTTTGCATGGTTTTGGAGGGCTGGAATGGTGTACCTAGCTTGCCGGAGCCTATGGCCATGCCTCCGCACACCCTGTTTTCACATACTTGTTCAGGTCGATCAGAGATGGTTGGGGGGCTGGATGTAGTCCGCGGGCTGTACAATGCCCAGGTCTCGTGTGAGATAACCTCTTCAAGTTATCCCCTCTATAAAATAAATAAGGATCTTTCTGCATGAGGCTACAACAGTATCAATGTAGTGCAGCAACTGCCTACCAATTGTCATGCAAAAACAGTGCATGTAGCTTCATGGGTAATGTGACATGAGGCAATGCTGCTGCTCAAGTTCTGCAAAGGCCTCAAAACTCTCTATTGGTGAGCCCCCTCAAAGCTTCCATTAATATTGCTTTAATTTTTTTTTTTTTTTTTTTTTTTTTACAAAGGCTGTTGGCCACTGAACAACACTTCCGATGTGTAGGTCATCTACCACCTCAAAACTGCAAGCAACAAGGCTACTTCATGTTACATTACCCTTAATTAGGTCAAAGGAAATAAAAATCCCTTGAAAGGCTAAACAGTCTTTCTTTATCATATACTTTCTAGCTTGTCAATATTCTTTAATAATTTGTTTTGCTTTATGCAAATTTTGAGGAATATCACAAGCAAGCAATAAATGAATCTACTTTTAAACATGAAGCTGCAATTTAGCACTATTTTATAAAAATACTTTTTCCAGACATGTATTGCTAAAATACAACTAACAAGAAGTCTGTACATAAAGACACTTAGGAGGAATACTTGTATGCAAAAAATGACCAGTGCAATAAATAAAAATCAAAACAAAAGCAAAGGACAAGTAGCAACACAAGGGGTGCAGAATAAGGTTATATAATCCTTAAAATGAAAAAAGTGATGTTTATCAGATTATTAGACCACAGGTACCACAACAACACAAGCGTAGAGGTTATACAAGTAGAAAATACCCTGCAACCCCAATTTTCTAATCCTGGGCCTTTAGATGCATTGGCAGCATCTAATGCCTATTAGAGAATTCATAAAAAACCCAACTGATCCTTTCTCAATCCTGCAGCTGTGAAGGTGCTTTCACTAACTGGGACATGATGAAAAACTATACCATGCTTCCACACAGAATAAAGAAGAAATACTTTCTTTTAATTTGCTGTGGCCTGGAATAGCTTAGAGTCTGTCATGATCAGATTACTTAGGCCCTGTACCGTAAAGCTTTGGTAATAAATCCATGGCAGCTGTACAACAGAACAGGAAATCAGATTCCAAGAAAGATGTAACTAGTAAAGAAATCATGTTTCTCCTGTACATTTAAACAAACTATATTGCAATCGACACTCTTACGTTGATGACTACAGACACAATCCGTTTTTCTCTCTGCAGTGGAAAAGTATTAAAAGTGTTTTCCCACTCTAAAGTACCTAGTCATACACAGTTTACTGAAGATGCTCCAGCTCAAAGAGCATTTAGGGTATTCACAAAGCATTAGCAAATGCAGAAGGATTATCCCCAGAAAAAAGTTTGATGGCAAAGAAATAAACATCTTGTGTGCACTGTTTAAAATCATTTTGTAAAAGTTTATTCAAGAGCAAATTATCTTCTTTTTTTCTCTAGGCATCGCTGTTCCTATCCCGATTAAAGGTCTTTTAAACCCAAACACAACCTTCAGCTCAAGTTACACATGTGTAGTTCAGATAGAGCCCTTCAAATATTTTATTATTTATGGCTCGATGGCTGCTTTCTTTGTACCATTTGGGATTATGGTGGTTATTTATTTCCTGACTATTCACCTACTAAGAAAAAAAGCCTACCTAATTAAAAATAAGCCACCACAACGCCTCACATGGTCAACTGTGTCTACAGTATTTCAGAGAGATGTGACTACAGGCTCTTCCCCAGAAAAGATTGCAATGCTAGAAGGAACACGGAGAGATGGGACTCTAAACATTACTGGGGAAGAACTACCCATTCGAAGGCTGTCCAGTGTGGGAAAGAAGTCAATGCAAACAATTACCAATGAACAGAGGGCTTCAAAAGTCCTGGGTATAGTCTTTTTCCTCTTTGTCTTTATGTGGTGCCCATTTTTCATAACAAATGTGGCCTCGGTTCTTTGTGGAAAGAATCATTGTGATGAAAACGTTATTAAGATGCTAATGGATATCTTTGTTTGGGTGGGTTACATTTCTTCTGGTGTCAATCCATTGGTCTACACCCTCTTTAACAAGACGTTCCGTGATGCCTTTGGTCGATATATTACCTGTAATTTTCGTGGGATGCGATCAGTTAGAATTTTGAGGAACTGCTCTAGCCGCATCTCATTTCGGAATTCCATGGCAGAAAATTCCAAACTAATTATGAAACATGGAATGAGGAATGGAATTAACCCAGTCATGTACCCTAGCCCACTAAGACTGCGCAACTCTCAGCTTGAATCCTCTGCCATTTTATTAGACACTCTTTTACTTACTGAGAATGAGGCTGGGAAAACAGAGGAGCAAGTTAGTTATGTGTGAGCTAAATCCAGACTGTAAAAAAGGTAATTTATCAGATGCTGAAAAAGTATAATTACTTCATTATTTATATAAGTGTCAATATACAAAAATCACAACACCAAGGTAACTTCATATGTGATAATCCTGTAGATTGATCTCTGACAAATGACAACTGTAATTTGTTCCTCTGATTTTAAAGAAATAAAGTTCTGCTCATTAGTGGGCACACAAGATAAAGCTTTCTCTTATAAAATTTGACTACTACCTGGAGAACAGCTACAAAAGGCCATCATCAGAGATTCTACAGAGCAGAAAGTGGGAAGATTAATAGGATTGACATATGGCTATTTTAGCCAGTAAACAACTGCAAATGACTTATTAACATAAAAACGTCATTACGGGGCTTGAAAAAGATGTGACTACAGAAATAACATCATGTTGCAGATGGTATGCCTCAAATTACAGGGAAAAATTGCACAATGACCAAGCAATCAACTGCTACTTTGGAGGCTTATGGTGCAGAACTACTGAACACTTTCAACTGGCAAACCACCCAATTCTTTCCACTGCCAATGAAATGTGCAATGACAAGTCGATAACATTAAAGCACTAAGAATTTACATAATTCAGAACAGGGTCAAAAAACTCATGTATTTTCAGCTGCCTGCACTCACTGAACTCTCATTTAAACAGTGAATAAAGTCAGTTTGCTGTGGATGCATTGTTCCTTTTGTTCAGCTGACAATAAACCTTTACAGGTTCTAAAATCAAAGGGGTATGGCTCTTGCTGGTAAATACTATTCTTAGTGATTGGAAATAGCAACTGGAGGTATTCACTAATAACTAGACATCTATGTCAATAAATGGAGTAAATATATACACACAAATCATCATCTAGCAAAGGGTGAAAAAGTGAAGCAGGCTGAAGATAAGTACTTACTGTATCTATGCACACAAATAGCTAGGGAGAGATTACAAATACAATCTAGTTATTATGTAGTCACTAGAGGAAATAAAACAAAAGTACAGGGAGGATGCTTGAGAAAGTTAAGTGATTTAACATGCCATCTTCAATAAGAAAACATCCAACAGATAAAGTACACAACGTAACCCCACCCTCCATCAGGTGATAATAATTGCTATGTGCAGGTGTTCTTATAAGCAGGTAAGCATTCTGCCATCTAGTGGGTAAAAAAAATTATGATTTGCAGGGGAAATAAACCCTGTCTTTCAAATATATAAAGTGCATAGTGCTTAACTGACAGTTTTACACAAATACTTAAAATATCCATTTATTATTAGCTACACATATCTGTTTAAAATACCCATGTATAAAAAAAATACAAAACATAATGTATGAATCGGATTCTAATATGGGTGCACTAATAAATATACAGGTGAAACCACTATCTACCTAAATCCACAAAAACACTTAACAGAAAATTAGTACACAGTGTAAATAATGTTTTTTTACATATAGGACATATTATCGATTGTGAATCTTATGTGCCAAAAAAATCTTATTGAAGTATTTTTTAATCGAAATATAAACATTTAGGTGTATTACTTTCCAACACTCATCTATGTAAAGTTTTTAATTATATACAATATGGATATTGTAGTACAGAAATACAAGTGGAGATGACACTTATTTTCCACATCCACCCCTAGTACAGCAACAATGTGCAATAACACAAAGTTTCAAAGAAAACAATGGAAATGAATATCCTCATTAAGACCTATTGGAGTTGCAGTGTCTAATTTACATATCCAGAGAAAGTGCGCAAAAGCTTTCCCCTCCCCCATTATCTGGAAGTCCCATTGGTATTTGTTCCACAAAAGTCCATTTTAACTGAGATACATGATAATTAACTTATTTAAAATGCTTGCTGACGGGTATTGCTTTATCCGTCAGATTTCTTGCAGCACTTAAATGTTCATTTAATCCTACTTTTATTGATGAAGAGAAGTCTTTAGCCCTTAGATTTACAACTTTACATAGGTCTACTGCCTGGGTGGATCCTAAAATACATACCACAATTATCCAATAACCCCCACACACACTGGGGATGTGTATTTTACAGTCATCATCAGCATGTGACAAAAAGACTGCTCTCTATTTTCCGAGGTTATTGCTCAAGATCTCGTATTGTTCTCATGAGATTATCGCACAAGCTTTTTCGATCTTGTTTTTTTCTAGAAAGATGGCCATACTACTAATGGCTACATTTCTATCAAAAAAATATCGAAAAACCGAGATTGAAAAAACTTACGAGAACAATGCTAGATCTCAAGTGATAAACTCGGAATGAGAGAGAACGATCTTTCCAACTTTATTAAATTTCGCCCTTAATATCCAAGTCCCAACCCAAGTTTGAAATGATAGCCGACTGAACAATTAAATGCACATTTCTAATCCATTATAAAGATACCCTGACAAGGTCATGTCATAGTGCTCAAAAATTAGGAGTACTATTTTAGGAAATATTGAAAAGCATTCTTGATCTCAACTGCAAACGCATTCTGTCTGGTAATCCTTTAGATCTATTCTGTATTTTTTAACTTGTGTTGCAAAACATTTTGCACAAACTATTCTGTAATGATGTACAATTTTCCTTCCATATCTCTCAGCTCTGTTGCTGATAGGTGGTTTTTTAAATCTGTATGGGTTGCAGAGATTTATTTAGTAACTGTATCTATGGATTGCTGAAGTGCTAGAATAGTTAGCAACATAAGATCTAATGAACATTTGTTTAAGATACAATACCATTTTTCTTGAAAATCTTGATTGTCTTTGCAGAGTATGAGTTTTATCTGGATGAGCAGACCTCTGGGAATCTACGTGCTTCTAGATCAGGGGCGAGCAATTATTTTTGCCATTGGGCCACAAGAATGGCTTCACAGGGCCGGGGGGCGTGTCTAGCATGCTAACGCCTATGGTGGTTGGCCACTCCCCCCAATTTTACATCTTGCCATGGACCAGTATTAGGAGTGTGGAAGACCATAGTTTGCCTAGGTCTGTTCTAGATTGAGGTATCCAGGTATCTAGGGAAACCACCGAGGTATTTAAGCCTTTCAACAATCACTATCTAGTCACTAATCTAGTATCATATATTTGCACAAGAAAACTCCATAGGCCACAGATTACAATTTATTAAATGGAGATGGACAATCATCTATTTTCTATGTTCCAATACATAATAATAAAGTAAATCTGAAAAGAATTTAAAAAAACATCAATTTATATGATGGAAATAGAAGAAAAGTTCTGAGAACTCAACCAAATCTTTTTAAATATTAAAAACAATATTAAAAACTAATATTGTCTTTACATAATTACGTAGTTAGCTATGCAGTAAAAAGACACAACTCTATTAAGATCAACCAGTTTTTTTATTTTACAGTGTTATGTTTATAAATGGCTATCTAAATTTTTTTTTTTTTTTTTGACACACTCCAGAGATTTTGCTAGAACTATTTCCTTTGGAAGACTATTCAACAATTTCACAGTCTTTACAGTAAAGAACCTGTTTTGCAGCTGAAGAAGGAACGTTTATTTTTTACTTTCAGACCTCACATGGTTCCCGGGCATCTTTTGTGTTGTCCTGAAAGTGAACTGCTTATCACACTATTTCTCATGAGGATCAATCATATATTTATACCAGGTGATCATATTAAACCTTAGTCACCTTTTCTCAGTGATTAATAGTTTTTATTCTTTAAGTATCTTCTCCATTTTACTTATTTTTGTTGCCCTCTTTTAAACTTTTACAGCTCCAGGCTTTCTTTTTGTGTAATGGTGCCAAGAACTACTTTGTATTTTTAAAAGTGAGGCCTTACTAGAGAATTGTACAGTGACAGAATCATTCCATCTTCCAATACAATCAGGTACTTTGCTAGCATTGGAAGCTGCAGATTGGCACTGCATGGCACTCACAGACCCCTCTCCACTAGGGAATCACAGAATTACCCCTTCCCAAACTGTTATATGCTAGAAAACTTTTAGCCCTTAGACCAACAACTTTACATAGGTCTACTGCTTGGGTGTATCCTAAAATACATATCATAATTATCCAATAACCCCGCCCCTACACACACACACTGGGGACATGTATCTTATTGCCTATATTTTGATACATTCGTCATCAGCTTGTGACAATTAATATCTAGTCCCAACCCAAGTATGTTGTGATAGCCCACTAAACAATTAAATGCATATATCTAATCCATTATAAAGATATCCTGACAATGCCAAATAATAGTGCTTAAAAATCAGAAGAACTATTTTTAGGAAATATGGAAAACAGCTTGAAGCTCTCCTAACGTATAGGATATTGACTGGAGAGGAGACTTCAGTGACTCTTCAAAAAATAAAATGTTGACAGCAGGTTGGATTACAGAGACATGGTATAAATACTTAAGAAAAGTGCATCATTAATGCCCAATTACTTATGTATTTTATTCAACCAAGTAATCTGTGTTTCTTGCTCTATCTGGCAGCTAAACCCTTGCCTTCTTTCTTGTTGGTTACAAGTATATTCCTTGAGTCACTCAGGGACATAAAAATAACAATAAGGAATGAGGTATTGATTTCAATGTACACAGTTTATATAGTGTGATAATATGGTGAAGGGATAGCCAAAGGTGGAAATGGCAAACCAATGAGACGCACGCTGTCACCACTGCTGCTATCCTCCACCCCCTAGTGAGCGAGCGCTCCTCAAGTGGACCTGACCTGACAATTTTCAGATTGGACCCACATCCTACACTGAAAGAGCACTCACTCGCTGGGTAGCGCTCCTGCTCCAACACAAGCGCAATAACAAACACTCATCAGGGCCTCCACTTCAGGGGAAGGCACTGGTGAGTGACATCACCTTTTCAGAACAAATTGAAGGGATAGCCTAAAGTTGGAAGAGACAGCATTAGCTGATGGTGAAAATGGGTGTTAAGTATTAGTCATGAGGTGGGGATGCCAGAGGCTGTCTCTAGGGTTGATTGGCACTAGAGAAGATGAATCCCCTTTTAGGTACTGCGGTACAATATAACAATTTTATCACTATCATTTTGAATGTGTTTTTTGGGTGTTGGCTATAGGTATTTAACTTCCTGTTTATACTATTTATTAATCCTTTAACAGAGGGGTTTGATTTGGAGTGGTTTATGACTTGTGTCTTTCTGATGACCATTCAGTTATGATAGTTGAAAAGAGGTACATTTGGAATGCTTATAAACGTAAGAAAAACAAAGAACACATCTGATATTTCACATTATTACTGAGATTTAAAGTTACTTTAGGATTACGTCACTTAGCCCTAAAGAATTTGCCATTTTAAGTAGTTAGCCATGGATTCAGCCACAACAGACTTCACTCCAACAACCATTAGATTTCATAAAATAAAGAAATAAATAGACGACAGTACAAACCCAGCATGCACTGCCTTCTTAGGTGAGGTTCTAAAATCACTAAAAGTAATTACACTAATTCATTCAGGAAATGCTCAGCCCCAAATGCTGCTTTCCATTTTGATTGCTTTAACAGTTTTGCTGCCCTTATAGATTCACAAAATCCTTCCTAACAGAATTATGTGCAGAATGTCAGAAGGAAGTCTATACTCACTTCTACAACTTACAGTAGCATAAATGTTTAGTTTACAAAAACAACACCAAATAAACAGAGATGTTCTGTTAGCTGCTTCCAGGAGGGAAGACAGCAATGTTAGAACATCATTTCATAAGTAATAAACTGGTCAGCTTGACAATACCCAGAGTTGGAATACTAGCGTCACAAAGTGAATCACAGCTTTCTCTCCATTATCACTCCCTATCCAATTCAGTTTTGTGGTTGTGGTAGTAACTCATATGTATCTTTTTTAAAACTATAGGGCAGAGTGTGCCTTTACTAGTATATATACACACACAACACAACAAACAATTCCAGGAAATGCCCAGGAATTCTATGCAACATAGCTAGCAGTTTAAAAAGAATATTTACACACCACCCGAAAATCTATAAGTTAGGGTTTCCTAATGACTAACAGCTGTTTGTTAGAGCAGTGATTTTCAACCAGTGTGCCGCGGCGCGCCTGGTCAGGTGTGCCGTGGGAAGAATCCCACATACATGGTAAAGAAAGCACGGCATACAAATAGGCAGTATGCCGC
>WMED01000658.1:0-32514 GCA_019650415.1 Pipa parva
CTTGGTTTGGGAAGGGAGAATAGTAGTATTGGGATAAGATTGTAAACTTTGGTGTTATACCACTGGTGCCAGTGTCACACTCACTGAATTGTTCCTGTGTAATAGGGTAGTAAAAGGTAACAGGCAGCTGTATAGGCGCAGCCTGCTGGTAGGTAAAAGCTAAGTTGGAGTATATTGAAGGCCACATTCGTGAGCACCGTGCTGTATAACACCAGGGTCCCAGCTTTCAGGCTGAGTGAATGTAAATATCTGGGGGTGTTCTTTTGGGAAAGAGAGGTTATCTAAGTTCAGTAAAATCCTGTTTTTTGGTTTCATTGAATTGGACTCACTTCCTTTGTTCATGACTTCGCTGTATCCTGGGAAGCCCACCTCGGTACACGGCTTACAATCAGGTTTCTCTCTGACAGTTTTTAATACATAATATACATTAAGTTTATATACATATGCATCTAGGGTGGGAGGGAGGGATGCTGCTTACCTGGTTCCATGAGGGCTCCCAGCCCCTCCCACTTCCTTTTTTCCCACACAACCTTCTTCCTGTAAACCCCACCTTCTCCTTCCCTTGCAGTTCCCTAGCCCAGTCAATAGCCCCTTACACTACAGCAGGGGTCCTGCATGTTCCAGGGGCTGCTTTTCTATGCATTTTGAATGATGAAAGTGCTCCTTCTGATTTATATTATGTGAATGCATTTTTTATGATTCATTGCCTTTTTTACACTGGAAGAAAGACAAATTGGTTTTCATTTTTGCCTTTCTGCAGTGTATTTACTCTACTACTTACTTTATAATTTACTATTGAGTTTTTGTGTCTTTTCAAAACATTAATTCCCCTAACCTATGTATTGAAGTACCACCCTTAGCCTAGGGGAATTGGACCTTTTTAAGTCAAATGCATTGGCCCTACCAGATTGTATTATCATTATATTATCTGGGGGGGGGTTTATTATTAAAAAGAAGTTATTTTATGATCACTGCTGCCAAGGCTTTCTCTTATATGGATATTGGAAATAAAAATCATTGTTATAAATTAAGATGTTTAATAATGCTTCTTTTATAGTTTGGTCTTCAATATGCAAGTTTCTTCTGCCTTGTACCAACAATGTCATTTTTCTTGTGTATTTGAGGGTGGTTAAAATCCCTAATTAACCTAATTACCAACATTCTAAGAAGCTGAATAGCAACCTTCTCTGTTATTTGAGAGGACCTACAACAAATACCAAAAGATGACAGTTTTGTTTTAATTCTAGTATTTAGTTCTACCCAGCACTATGCATGCACTACGGTATATATTACACCCATAATGTCCTGTAATACATTCATTTTTATCTCATGTCTAACATGCAGACATACCTTTTCTAGTTCTTTTATCCCTCCAACAAAGTATACAGCCATTTCTAATACTGGCCTAATCATGTACGGAATCAAGCCATGTTTTAACTATTTCCTCAGTGCTATCCCTGACACTTTCTGGCATTTGTTAACATACAGTTCAAATTGTCACTTAGTGGCCTATATTTGTTCAGACACGTTTGTAATCAATATTTTGAATGTTATTTTCTCTATATATCTGTAATATGGGGATTTTTGTATCCACTTTTAACCCCACCACCACCTTTTCCTGTTCCCCCCGTCAGTTATGGGCAACCCCTGCCTTATCTATTTTCCCTTCAACCTAGCCTAATTTCTTATCCACGCTTCCCACATTCTCTGCCCTATCACAGCAAACACTCTGCCATTCAGGAGCAATTCCACTGCAGTATGAATAGTGTACACTAGTAAAAAGGTAACCAAATTCTCTAAAAGCCCAAACTCTTCCCTGATACCATGTGGCTTAAGGCACATATCTAGCTCCCTAAGCTCTCTCTTTCTATCCTGTGTAGTGCATGGCACAGAAAGTAGTCCTGTAAAATACCACCTTGAAGGTCCTTACCTTTAGCTTGCTGCCTAGTTCTGTAAATTGATTTTCTGGCATTCTTCACCTTACATTTGTTTTTTCATTGGTCCCATCATTAACCAGTACAGTATTTTGTGTACCCAGTACAGCACATGCTAAACCTTGGGAACAGAGAGACAGCCAACCATTCATTTAAAGCACTCCAGACAACAAATTATTATAACTGTCCTTCTAATTATAGATTCCCATCATAACTACCAACTGTCTAAACTCACTATTAAGATGTTCACTGTCCTAGCTGCTAGGAAAAGCAGTCACCTAGAGCTTCCCACTCAAAGACTCACATCTTCACCTAATTTGGTAAAAATTTTTGAGTGTTCAAAACTAGGATTGACCTTCCTATTCTAAGACCTTTTACCCTTGCTTGAGCTACAGTAACTAGTCAAATGGGTTCCTACAGTAGTCATCATGAAGGGGTAGGATGGATTGAGGGTGATCAATGCACACACAAAGTAGTCGGGAAGGCTGAAGCAGCCTTTGATTCTACAAGGGAATGGTGTTTACATGAAATCTGGTGGTTACGAAGTTAGAGCAGTATATCTGTTGGCCAATATACTGTATATCCAATGCCATTCTTTGTAACTGTGATATACTAATACGCTGTGACTGTTATATTCTTGACATTATGAACTCCTGGCCTGGTGCTATGTTATTTGTTGCACTCTGACAGTAACATAACCATATCTAGCTGCAGATATTTCATACCTGAGAGCCCTCCCCGGAGCTGATGTCAGACTGTATATATCAAGTATTTGATGATGGTGATATAAATGTTACTATTGTATATCTCTGAGATATGTTTTCTCTGTGACTGAGATGTCTCTGTACAGAACTGTAAAATATTAGCACATTGTTCTATACTGAACAGTAAATAGATGAGCAATATGTCACTTTTGCTAATTCCATATTTTCTACCTTCATATAGTTTCTAACTTATTTGGTCTTTTCCCCTGTCCCCTACACTGTAACAGTCATTTGTTTCATAGACTTAAATATTTTTGTTACGTTGTACTGAAATGCTGCATGCATCAATGGCATTACACAAAACCTGTCACACCTTATTTCACCTTGTTGCTTTGTGTTTTGGCTTCCCCTGTCTTTCTGCTTCATCCCATTTCCTTTCACTCCTGTTATAAAGAAGTTGTGCTGCTCTTGCATTGTACTGTAATGGGATTGGATGTTGGGGGCCTGGGTCCACATCCAAAAATAAGCCATTTAATAAACATGCAAATCAATCTTCATGCCAGCCTCCTTCAGGTGGGAGATGTGCACTAAGTGCTGCTATTAATCACGCTGTCTGCGGGGCAAGCAGGGGGTTAGAAATGGGCTGGAACAGAACGGTGCGTGTCAGAATTCACATCCTGCATGATGGAGATACTTTTGGTTTCATCATTTACTTTTTTCATCATGCACAAAATGTAATCGCAACATGCACATGACTAATGTTTTTTTATAGTATGGAGTCAATAGCATTTGAAAAAGATGACCTATTAACAAGGACATGTTTAATGCATGAATGGTTCAAAGAAGAAGTATTTGCTGGATTGATGATCCTGGCATATTTTACCATTACAAATGTAGAAATTAGACTCATAGACTAGTAGGATACTTAATACATAAATGGGCTCATTAGTATGCAGTACTTATGGAGGGGGGGGGGGTCATATAAACAGCAGTATTCCATTTCCATCACTGAATCAAGGACATTTAAGCCAATTAACATGGGAAGACTGTGAGTCGTAGTTTTGCTAGAACAAAACATAAAACCTTGCCTAGTCTCCATCCTTCCTTGCAAACACAGACACAGTCTGAGTGAGATAACTGCTTGAAGTCCCCTTCCATTTTAAATAAAAACTGTACTCTATTTAAAAAAATCTTCTGATAATGTTTTACTTATATAATCTGTTAACATTGATAAAGTTGTCCATTTTCTGAAGTCACATAAGTAGGGTGAGACTGGCCCACCAGACCTAAGGATACTTCAGCTGGAAGCAATATCAGTGGGCACAGAGTCAAGATGACTGATTTACCCCCCCCCCCCACAAATGCTCCATTAAAATCTGTGGCACCACTCTCACTAGTCTGGTAACTACTGGCACAAGCAAAAACTGAGGACAGCAGCTCTGCTCCTGTACCTAGTGCCATTATTGTGATAGATGTATGCTAATGACAGGGCCAGCAGCACACAGGCTTTTGCTTGAGCTTGTGCCAGTAATTAAGAAACATTTAAAGATTTTTTCTCTTCTTCTTCTGGGACTAGATACTCATGTTTTGTGAGCAAGGAAGCCAACAAAGCAAATGATGGAGTGTTTTAAAGAGGAACTCTACAGTTTTTGGTCTTTGGAGCATTGCAGAGCATCTAGGGTAAATGTGGCAGCACAGCAGATCATCTGGAGCAGGCAGGTACTTATCACAGGGCACCTGGAGCATAACAGGGTTGAATATTTGGAAACTACACAGTGTAAGAGTGCCTACCTGTGGGGGGGGGATCCAATACATCAGGGGGAGCAGCTGACAGCCCTGGTCCATTATTCTTTCTCCATCAAATTTATAGGCCTTACTAAGCATAGGTAGGTGGCTTTTTCCTGGCATCCCTCTAACTCAGATTAATCCATCAGGCAACCAGATATCAAATAGCAATGAGTAGGGGAGGGGGCATAAAACGCTTCTGCTGCACAGGGGTGGGCGTTTTATGCCCCCTCCCCTACTCATTGCTAGAACAATTTGCTATCTTTAGGGTAGAGATGTGTATGTGACATTCTAAGAAACCTTTAGATCCTAGTCCATGAGCCCATGAGCCCTTCCAACATCCCCTTTATTGACTTTTCCCATTCCTACTGTTTAGCGAACCTAGTTTTGACAATTTGCTGATTTTTTTTTTTTTTTGGGGGGGGGTTAGTCTTTGGTTGTTCCTTATCAGTACTGGGCTTTCTTTAATTGACTTCCTAATTTTTCAGCATAGAAGACAAAAGGAAACAACCATATTAATAACTTTATATGTAACACCCACTGCCCTACAGTGCCCACATTCTTCGCTGAATCCACGGCAGGTTATATTGCACAATATACCCCAGGCTTGCATCTTCTTAGTCAATGACGGAGGAAGAGAAAAACTGACTTTTTGACCATTGCAAAAATACACCCTCTAGTTAATGGTGCATAGAGAACTTGTTGGAGGCACAATGGTAAATATGGATGCCTCTTTGATCTAGCTGAAATAAATCAAGTTTTGCAGCCCGGAGAGAATTCAGTTGGATGTTACTGGGTGTTATTTGTCAGGATTCACTAGCATGTGAGTTGTCAAGTATATTCAAAAATTGAAACCTCAAATATATGGCTGGTATATATCTGTTGTCCCCCTTAGTATTTACACAGTACCATCCCTGGGGTTTGAATGTAACTCTGTCACTGACTAATGCTGAGGACATCACATGTAAAAAAAAACTTGGTTTCACCTACAATACAGCTTAGTTTTACTCACTTCCTTTTTCAAAAGGAAACTTCCTCTCTCACTCCTTCATGTTCAGTAATACTGACATAGCCAAAGCAGAGTAGGCATCCAGTTGGAGGGGGTCTATTATATATATTTTCCTAACAAAAGCCATGTTTTGTCCCTCCTGTGTCCTGCTAACAGTTCCTGACATTGATCTTGGGGATACATCACAACCTTTCAGCAAAAAGAAAAACAAAAACATCCAGGTCTCAAAGAACATGAGTAAAGACCAGATCAGTTAAGGTTTGTGGCCAATGACTGAGCAGAGATCTAGCCTCTCCCAGCATCCACTATGAGCAGTGTTGTGACAAATGCTTTACAAAGTCAAGGAGACTTACTGAGCTTGTAGGGGGTAACTAAAGTAATGTTCCCAGTGAAATATATAAAATATGTAAAGAGGTTAATAGTGACACTACATTTCCATGCAGTCCTAGTGAGAAAATGACGTTAACAAATCAGGATATGTTGATGCATTGTGATCCAACGACAAAATCTGCTTTAAAAAAATTTTTACAAAATCAATTCTGCTGCATCTGTAAAAGAACCTTATCAAGTCAAAGTTTACTTATTGTGATATCAAATGAATATTCATGGTTTTGCAAGATGTTCTGGATGTAGACATTCAATTCTTGCAGGAAATGTAAACCCTTTCTCTGAGCAAGACTACATTGCTAACAGAAGCAAAGATCAGCATCAATCCTCAGCCCATTCCAATGACTTTTTGTAGCATCAAAGATGAGTTGTGCTCTTCCAAAAGACTTTTTTGGCTGCTGTTTTATAAAGCAGTTAGCATCTGATTATATGTGGTATTTCCAAGACCACCTGGTATATTGCTGCATAAGTATATCAAATTGGGGAAAGGATTGCCAAGAAAAATGTTTTTGCTTTCTTGGATCAGTAAGCCTGGCAACATTTACCATTGTGATCCTCCCCTTGTTCTATTTGGCTACGTAGGAAGCTTGGAAAGAGGACTCTAATATGTTGACTGATTAATAAATATTATTCTGCCCTGTTGCCTTTTCATGTGTGGATGCTGCCAAAATCTTGCACATCAGGTAACGCTGATGTAGGAAAATTAGACAATTGTTAAGTATATGAAATGTTGAGCATTTTAATGTTATCATAAAAACATTATTTTTGCAGTATGCTTTAGCATTAGACAGAAGCTAAGTGAAAGCACTCATCCACTGAATGCTCTCTAACCAGGAGTCTCATCATTTAGTGACACATTTCATATTGTCACACAAAGTGCAGACCTCTCATTCTATTTTGGTTATATACAATGCATTTGTCTAATTAATGCCTCATCAAATTTGTCAGCCTTCTGCTGGTAATGGCAAGGTTGGAACTGATAAGGTCTAAGGACAGACTAATCAGAGCTGAAAATATTTATCCTTTGAATTTTCAGGCACACCTGGTGCTCCTGCATTCCGAAAATATTTCAACTTCATTAAAATAGTTACATGGAAAAATAACTCAAAAAAAAAAAAAAAGGATTTTAGTGCAAATCTTAACAAGTAAAATATAATAGATATATTGAAGCATTTTGACTTTGGCAAATAGCCAAGAAATGTCCACCGCCTCCATGAGGTGGACATAAAGAGGGATTAATTACCCTGGAGGCAATGGTAACAGTAATGTTTGTTGAACTGATGAAGGTTTAATTATCCCAGAGCCAGAGGTCCCTTTGATGGTTGTATACAAGTACTCTCTGCTCTATATTTATAAACCTTATGCTGAGGCCAAAAATAGGAACATAATTAGAAGTACTGATTTCCAACATCTCTTGTGGGTGATAACCACTAAAACATGAAAAACATGCTTCAAAGCAGAAATAAAAATGCAACAATCTACAGACAATTGCAAGATGAGCACTAAGAAACAACTCTTTGCTGTGCTTCGTAGAAGCATCTACCAGGCTTCAACCCAAGACCAGATTAAACAGGCTGTAACACTTTTGTGACTGAAGAAGGAAATATGTTCCTCAATTTCTCTTTTCTGTTGACTATATTTATGAATTTGCAGATTTTGGGGGCATATCTATCAAAGATTACATTTACGTCCCAAAATGAATTTGTCACACTATGTGAAAATTCACCAGTACTGGGAAAATGTCATCTGTGCATGTTAACTAAAAAGCATATTGACACAACGATGGAGAATATTGTTTCAAATTGTTATGTAGTACTTTCTGAGTCCATTCGCCACTACTCCACCTCTTATTCATCAAAAAACAAGTGGACTTATGGTAATCTTCACATTACTTCACAAATGTGAGTATTAAAGGATCTGTAAAAAAAATTTCCTTTTAATAATAAATTGCTTTCGATCAGTGGAAAGTGGCACATTTTCCAGTTTATTTCCTTTACAAATTCATATCCTTTTTTGATGGGAAAACATTTTGACTGTGGCTAAATAACAGGACCAACGCCACAGGGAATAATGGTTTATGCCAGCCTGAGGAAGGAGAAGATATTTAGATTATAAAATTTGCTTTATAATTAAGCTAAAAATGCAATATATTAATAAAAAATAGGCTATTTCTCATTCCTATTCCTCATTGAAATATACCCCCTAATATTCTAAGTGACTTTTAAAGGTTCAAAATAAAACTTTGTTTAAATTATAACTCCACCCATACCATGCGGCTCTGACTGATGTTTTGTATCTGCCCAAGTGATTTGTGTCAGCTTGCTGGGCAGGAGAAAAACAACAGCAGAAAACACTGCCCCTTTCAGGGAAAAACAGAATACATTTCTAGATAGGCAGGTAGAGGTTTGGGAAGTTTGAAATAGGCCGAGAAGTTTGTTTGTTTATTTTGTTTTTGTTTTTTAATTAATAAAAAATCAGAATCTAAAACTTTTGTCGAAAAAATCATAAACTAAAATAAGTTAAAAAACGGCAATGATATCAGAACCAAAACCCAAACATGGATTTTCACGCATCTCTTTAAGGAAGGATACAGATAAGCCACTATAAGCCACTATAAAACTCTATAGATCACTATAAGCCACTATAAACCTCTTTAGATCACTATAAGCCACTATAAACCACTATAGGTCACTATAAACCACTATAAGGAACTATAAGTATAATTTAATGAAAGTCTTGTTTTTAAAATGGAGAGAAGGATCAACATTCACTTTACTACTTAGCAGCCTTTTTAGATGACCAGTCCATTAGACAAACACAGACAATTTTGTTTTGTGATCAGGCAATTTACAAACTGAAATCACAAATATCAGGCTCATGTTAAAAGAACTAAATATCTATAACCATATGGGAAACATAAACATCTGCTTCAGTGATCACCAGTCTTTAGATGAACTTCCTAAGAGATTTACACTATTTTGTTTTGTTTTGTGTTAGGCTATTTGCAAATTGACATAACACAGAACATGCTTGGTACTTGCGTATTGACAATAAACGCTTAGCCTTTGATGAAGTCACCAAACAGTGATGAAACACACCAGGTGGTATCTTTGTCAGAGAAGACGTATTTCATCTCATGTACAGAGGAGGTTGCACATTATTTATTCTAAGGTACATTATACAGTCCATGTTTGTAGAGCTGAGCAATATTAAGACAATGAGATAAGCTAGTTATATCTAATTTATGTAAGAGCATACAGTAATGTGTTACCTTACCATTTGTTGGAAATACTTAAAGCCATGCGCCTAAATGATGTGATTAATTTTAAGTCCACATGCATGTTCCACCTTTATAAACAAAGCAGCTGTAAAACTGATACAAGAGTTACTTGAACAAAGTTTCGACAATTTTTTTTCTCTCTCTTTCCCTATTTTTATCTTCATTCTATCTTTATGTGCAGAGATCATCTGAAGGATCATGCTTGACTGACACTGTGTACATCACACTTACCAGTCTAGCTGCCATTTTTCAATGTGTAATTTGAAGAGCATATTCTAGCGTATAATGCGTACTTCCATTTGAATTTTCACCCTTCCATATGCCATGTGGATACGTTTATAGAGTTTTAGAGGGTGAAATGTTTCCTGTACAGAATCAGTTAGTACTAGCAAACAAAAGTGTACCCTATAATTAATCATTAGAACCTGTAATTGTAGTGAAAATGTATTTGAATTTATATAAAGTACAGCAAAAAGTACAGAGCACAGCGCACGTGCAGTTAAAGGACCAGCTTGCAACGTGTAGATCTTAACTGAGCAAATCAATCTCGCAGCTGCATACACATTATAGTTATGATAGATTTGGTTTTCTTTTTCCTAGATAAAAGTAAAAACTCCAGGCAATTTGGATGAAGATGTACAAAACTCCCTCTATTCAAGCACAAAATACTTCAACTTTTTCAAATCTTTTTTTTTTTTTGTTACAATGCAGAAATTCTTTACTAAGCAGAGTATGCATTGTTTTTCTGGCAATTTTAGGTTCATAAATAAATAATGCATCGAACAAAAATTCAGGACAAAAATGTTTCCTTTCCAATTTCACCCTATTTTTATAAAGTTAAAAATTGTTTAAGGTATTAGGACTGATGTTTTCATTATAAAAAAGAGTTAGGCCTTGTTAAGAAGTTACCTACCCCGTTAAGGAATAAAATATTTTTCCTTGTCCATTTTTATATGGTGCACATTAAGCGCCACTATATAACAGGGTTATAAAAGCTAAGGCATATTCATTGATTATAATACATTAAGTGCCTTGATGAAAACAGATTACACTGAAAATGCATAAAAAGCTACCGGCATGTATGTTCCTTCAAATTGCTTCCAGTGCACTAACGTCCAATATCTTTCCTGTACACAATAAAGACTTGCTGCTGGCTCATTTCTCAAGGGAATATCTGATTACATCCCAAGTCTCAGGCTGTGATCCCCGCTGCGCTCTCTCTATCTTTGATTAAACATCTCTGCAACTAACCTAGCAGGATTAATCAGCATTTAAATTTCTGTCCTCTTAGGGTTCTCCTTCACAAATGCCGAGCAGTTAACTAAAGTTGGAGTTGCTAACCTCCTCTGGGCTAGGGGAAGATGGTTCCTAAACAATCTTTATGGGGCCCTAATCAAACAAGGAACTAATGGATATTTGCCAAATTTATTCTGCAGCTCTCATTTCATCTTAATTGTGTTTGTTCTTTGTAAATAAACATGATCCTCTCATTATACCTTAGAGACAAGAGGTAAGAAAAAAATCCAATAGATGTCTGTATAGTTAGATCAAATTGCAGTTTTAAATTCATTTACAAAGAAGATCGTTTGTGCATTACTTTCCTCTTTTTCATACCAAGTAAAGCAGTGCCATGATTTTCTTTAGATAAAAACAATACATTAACACTGATTGCAGAAAAGTTAAAGGGGCAGTAATGGAAAGAATACTTCTGCATAGGTTAGCCTAACAGCCTAACTTAGGAGAGCCAAATTACCCATACCCATCTGATATTTTAACTATTTAGTTCCAGATATTAGTCTTTACTTGTCATACAGGGCAAGCAGTAAACTGGATACATTTTTTGCAGTTTTAATCTTACCTCCATCCTGCACCCTGGGCACTGCTTAATTAAGTATTCTCAGCCAAACCTCTGTGCCCCCAATTAAGCATATTGCCATGTAGTAGTACCAAATAATTGCGAGTGGAACTCAGATGCTTAAAATATGGTATGGACAGAGATTCATAATGCAGCTTGGATTTCTCTAATACTCACAACTTCTAAAACTTTCCTTGCATTGGTTTAGCTTGTTAGGAAGTAAGCCTTTAGTAGAATATGGGTTATAGCGGTGGATACATTCTTCTTTAAGATGTCACCTAAGAAAGCCTCCATGCTTCCTATCTATTTCTAACCATTTTTGCACCATTGAGGCCTTTTGTGTTGTCTGAAAAGTGGATGGCTTATCACAAAAATTCTTATAAGACCGAGTTATATATTTTAACACGGTGATCACATCCATTTTTCTCAAGGCATTCTCCTTACAAAGTTTGTTATCCTTCTCTGAACTCTTTTTAGTACCATGCCATCCTTCTGTATTAAGGTGCCCAGAAATGGATTGCATATTCAAAAATTATATCCTAGAAAATTATATATATTTTCTCTTGAATCCATTTCTGTTATAACTAAGTACCTAGCAATCTTTAAAAGCTCCAGACTGACCTTGCATGCTATTATTTAGTCTTCTCTCTATTACATTCTTTAAATTACAGTCACACCTAGTCTTACTTCCAAAAGGTGTATGATGCTAGCGCATTCTTAGCCCACAGATACATAAGTTTACATTTGATTACAATAAATCTCATTTGCCATGTGGCTGCCTAATCAATTAATATGTCAAAGTCATCTTGTAACTTGCCAACTTCCTCCGTGGACTTTATTTCCTGCAAAGCTTTGTGTGTCCTGCAAAAAACTCAAACATATTACTTATCCTAAGTTCTATGTATATATATATTTTTATTTATAAAGAGCCACAAGGTTACACAGCACTGTACAATCTAGTAATAATACAGACAAGGGTAAAGTTCAGAACAAAGAACAAGTGAAGTAAATTACAAACATATAATCAAGAAAATACATCACTCTAAGTTTCAGGCCATGATTGAAACAATATATATAATTTACAAATGAGTTAAATAATAATGAACTCAAAACAGAACCCTAGAGTCCACTACTAGGATACACCTGGGGTAAGCCATTTAGTAGTTCTTTGAAGACAGTCTTTCAGACAGTTTTTAATCTTTTTGAACACTGCACTTTCCAGACCAGAAGAACTTTGTTTATACAATAATCATTTTGTGTGCAACAGTGTCAAATGCATTAGCAATATCAAAATATATTATATTTAAAACCACCCTTCTTTCAAGTATTTACTTTCCGCCTTATAGAAGCAGGTTTTGCTATAAGCAACTGTCTTTCATAAATCCATGATTGATGAGTATTATATTTTTTCTGTCGTTCATTTCTGTATATGATCCCTTAACAACTCCATAACTATTTTACCTACATCAGGAATGAGGTTTACAAATTTGTAGTTATTTGGGGTATGCCTGAACCCCTTCTAAGTACCACATTTGTTTTAGGCCAATCCATTGATACATCGTCAGTCTTTCCAAATGAAGAGAAGAGGTTTAGAAATAACTGAGCTGAACAATTTTGAGACTTGAAGGTGTAATTCATCTGATCTCTGTGCTTTGTTTGCATTTATTTTGCCTAAACATTTTTGATCACATATTTATATTTAGCCACTCTGGACCATCTATAACTGCATTAATACAATTTTACAGGACATTATCCATTCTATGCAGTTGTATAAACATACAGATGAAAGAGACACATTAAGACACTTAAAGTTTCTTTTTCCCCTGTCTTCATTGACCAACAGTTTCCGGTTTCAAGAGGACCTACATGCCGAGATCTTAAAATTTGAACCTTTTTTTTTTTTTTTTGAGCAGACATCCATATTATCCCATTGTCCCATTCTTTTCTTAGCTTCACATTTTAGGGGGTTATTCACTAAGGTGAGAATTAGAGTGTTGAATTCTCAAACAGCGGATTCCCATAGCAAATCTGCGACTGCAACAATTTCCCCATAGTAAAGTCATGACTGTGAAAATTTTATAAAATTCTGACTGCGACAATTTTCCATAGTAAAGTCGCGACTGTGACAATATTCTCATTATAAAGGCGCGACTGCGACAGTAACCGTCTATTGTGACTGTCTTTAGCTGGCAAATTCACACCTATACACAACAATTTGGACAATTTAGTGAATAACCCCCCTCAGTCTTTAATATTTGTTATCCCAAAGAATAAATTCTGTTATATGTATACCTGAAACGAATATACTAATCTGCCATTTAATTTCTGAGTCTTTTAGTGAGATTAGTTTCTCTCTGTTTATTTGTTGAATGCTGCCCTCAGCAAAGGATAACTGAAAGGGTAAATTGGCTTGTCGAAGTGTATTAATCATACATCGAGAAAACTCAGCATATTTACTACACAGCGATGGAGCAAATTGTCAGGAAGGTGCTTACTGACACTGTCAGGTAGATAGTAGTAGTGGCATAGTGTTAGGAATTTGTAATGAATAGGTACATTGTAATAGTGATGTCATCTTGACAAAGATCTGCTTAAAGAAGATAATTCCACACTGTCTTTTCTATATTAATGACAACATACTGGAAATCGTCATGAATTATCATAAGAAAGGCAATGTCATCATTTTGTCACTGCCGTTTAGATAGCGGTGTATCACTCGGCTATACTGATGGCTGAAAGCTCTAGTTATAATAATGGACATGAGCTGCGTGTCTGCTAAATGTGTTTTATTATGTGAATAAAATGTAAATGTGGATAACCACAGATGTATAGTACCCGACAGAGGAGGCCCAGAGGTTGACCATGAGAAGAAACTGGCTCAGGTGAAAAAAAGTTTGAGGACCACTGCTATAGGGCACAGCAGTTTGTGCCAGGTCAAAGATGTAGGAGCTCAACAGTATTATGTTGCAATAGAACTGTGGGTAGGGGCAGCTCTCCGAGGGTTGGTGGATATCCTGTTGTCAGTTGGGACACTTTCAGCGACAGAGTAAAGCTTCTCTTATCAGGATATGCTACAGGAGAATGCTGTTTAAACTGTGCTGCTGAATGTCTACTAGCAATAATTTACCTTTCTTTGTAACACTTTATGTGAAGGAAAGATTGGTTTATTTAGGGTTGTGCAAGTCCATTGTTGTTTATGTTTCAGTGTAAATAAAAGTCTCATGGTGCTTTACAAGAATAAAAGCCTATTTTTTTCTCTGGTTTGGGTAAAAGAAGGATATTTCCTAGATAGTATTGAGTCAAATTGACCTCTGGGCCTGGTGCCATTTGAATAAATCCACGCACCTCACACAGACACAAAGTGGTATATAAATATACGGGAATCATAATGTTGTGAACTGTGAATAAATTCACTGCATTATAGAAAATAATGATCTTTGGTGAATGTGCGAAATTAGCGAAAGAGTGACTTGTCACATGTTAATGCATTTATACAATGCTTCCCACTGTAATAAATGTGCCCTTAATGTAAGAAGTTGGATAAATGGTGTATTGTCACATGTCAATCCATTAACACAATTCTTCACACTGTAATAATAATGAATAATGGTTAAAGGATAATGATATCCCCCCTATATTTATATTATAGCACTACTCCAATGTCAAGCAGTGATCCCATTTCAGCATTCCAACCTATTAGATATCTGGTTAGTGAAGGCCCTTATGTTTACTGTAATCTGTCCTATGGGAGCATAAAGTGGTAGGGGAGGACAGGGGCCATTTCTGTTAAAATATTTCACACGTTGCCTGTGTTGACTGTATTGCCTATTAATTTTGTGTTACTTAGAATAAACCAAATGTAGGTTAGGGTCAAAATGCCAGCCATTTTGTTATTTTACTCTACTGAAATTGAGGCCCGGACATAGCAGGAGGGTAAAACCATGTTACCTGTATGGGCATTACACAAGTGTTTAGTACTGTAGTCCTTTATTTGCTCCTGGCTCACTAGCGCCTAGCAACAATGACACATTCAGTGTAGATGTTTTAGACTGCAATGGAATACGCAGTGAAAGTATGAGACTCAGAATTAGATATATGTATATTTACTTTTTATTTGTGGGGCTGTTTGCTTTAAGCTAATCCATCTTCTTAGAAGCTGTCAGGTGGCAGGCACAGAAAACCCAAGAATAAATAACCTGAGAGAAAACTAAAACTGCATCTAAATGGGACTTTATTCAATTATTTGGACCGATATCATTTCAAGCTGGTGTTATTAATCCTGTCAGCGCAGCATAGGTTAAGGGGAGTTCTCCTGCTCGGATAAATAAGTCTTATCTTAATGGAATTCTTGTCTTAGAATGATTCCTGAGTGTTCACAGAATAATTCCACCCTCTGCCACTTCACTGTTTACAAAATTACATTTACAAGAAATATTGGATTAAATGAAGGATTCATCTGGATATTTCTCAGCAAGTAGGAGCAGGGTTAAAATCACTATTGATAGGATAATCGCAATCTGAGTTGAATGCTTTCATTAGATGGTTAGACAAAGGGAGGCAGAAAATGGGGCAGTTGGAATTTATATGCAGTAATATTAGACATTACACAGAATAGAAACAGGGACTTAACCATTAAGAGGTGAATGAGCAATTGTGCACACAGTTTTAGAGGCAAAATGAAAAGTACAATACAGCCGTGCGTTTTACATTCTCCTCCATGCAGGGTAATCTTCAATACTTCAGAAGTGGCTGGTGATTTCCTTGCAGATGCACGATAGATGTAGTTGACTGCGTTTCGCTTCCACTGGATAACATATTTCCTAGTGAGCAGGGAACTCCAAGTGAGCCAGCAAAAGAAACAGCAACTTGCATTGCAGCAGTTGTGACTGCGACAAGGCTTGTTCCCACAAGTACCGTGCCACTTGGCCATATCTCTAGCCCTCAGTAGCCCACTGAAGCTTTTCTTCCTTTTTCATCAAAAAAATGAAAATTCTACAAATGGATTTATAGTTACTGTATAATCAATCTGTGCTTCCAAAAGTTCTATATTGTGAAAAAGTACTAAATAGGGAAACTAGATTGTAAGCTCCACGGGGCAGGGACTGAAGTGAATGATGAATCTCTGTAAAGCACTTTGTAATCTAGTAGCACTATATAAAAATGAATAAATAAATCAATAGAATATTTAGCTTCAAAAATTAGGCTTTAGGGCACAATTTGTGAATATGTATTATCTAAAGCAGTGATTTTCAACCTTTTTTGAGCCGTGGCAAATTTTTTAAGTTTACAAAATCCTGAGGCACACTACCACCCAAAATGACACTCTGGGAATCTGCAAAGGAATTGGCGGCTCTGCGGGGCAATCTGGGGCTGGGAGAGCAACAGGAGCTGAGGGCAAAGGTGCGGGGGTGGGCAGCAGGAGCTTGGAGGGGAAATCAGGGGTTTGCAGGGGCAAATTAGGGGCTGAGGAGGGAAATCACGAGTGACGATCAATCAGGGGCTTGGAGGGGCAAATCAGGGGCCGAGGGGGGCACTTCTGGGGCAGGGTATAGCAAGTCAGGGCTGGGGGGGTATATTTTTATTGTGTGGGGCAATAGGGGGGTCAGGGGGCATCAGTAATGGCTGTGGGGGGTCAGGGGGGTTGGTGGGGGCTTCAACTTACACCCCTCCAGCAGAGTATGCAGCATGCTTCCTCATTCAGCTGCTGCTGCCATTTCACACAGCTGAATGAGGAAGTATGATTGGGAGTGCTGATCACATGCACTCCCGGTCTCCTATTGGCTCATGTGACCGATCAGGTCACATGAGCCCTCCTCAGACCATGGAGGGAGTCTGACAGGACTCCCTCCTTGGTAAGTGCCGAGTTTCCAATGGAGAATAATGTGGGTCCTTTAGATCTATCAAATGATGGATCTTTACACAAGCAGCCATTTTTCCAGGAGAATAAAACAAACATTAACATCAGGGTAAAAGTGCCCTAGTGGCAAGACTATAAGGAAAAATAAAAAATGCTTATTTGCACTTAATGAACAATAACTTTTGAATGAAACATCACTCCAATACAGCTGCGTCCTTGTTTACTCATCAAGCAAAGTCAAAGTTAAAATACAACTGCTGCATGTCCTTAGGAAACATTCTAATTGTAGCACCCAAGTATTTTTTTCTACTTCCCTGGGCATCTCCTACTTCTTATTTAAAGATTGCAATTTCTGAAAACCAAGATAGCTGCAGCATGCTCGGGAATCTTGTTTAACACAAAAAAATTCTGCAATTTCTGGACACAGAGGGAGTTTGGGACATGCTGGCTGTGCAGTCAGGTAAAACACTAACTAGGTATCTAGGGTATCAGGCAGGTAGATAGTGCCCACACAGCCTGATGCCTAGCGCTGTTACCTACACCAACATCTCCTATAAAAACAGACCTGGAATAGCCTTATATCAGTGTTATACTGTAGGTGGAGTTTTTAAAAACTTGTGGATTGCATATTAGGCCTACATGTTCCCATACAGACTCTTGGTACTTTATTTTTGGATTCAGGTTTGAATTAGCAGGACATCTACTGTATATACAGTATATACTATATGCAGCAATGAAAGCCGTCCCCTAAATTAGTCTCCTAGTGAATTCAGGAGAGAAGGTCTCTGCGTGGAATATAATACTGTATGTTAAACTAAGCAACAACAAAACAAAATGCAGATATGGAATAATGGGAGTTGCAGCAGCTGTTAACAACAACAGGGGAGCAATATATTATAGGTAAAAGTAGCAATTTAAGCGTTTGCATAAATTGGTTATAATCAGTGCTGCCTAGAGAAAACTATAAATAGTAATATCTATGGCTAAAATCATATAACAATAAGGTGCATGCAGCAGTGTGTCCTGCAGCATTTAGTCTCCTTCCCTTGCTCTCTGCCCCCCCCCACTGCTCCAGCCAGTCCATGACTGTTATAGACAGTGGCAGGAGGCAGTTCATTAGAAAGGGGAGAGCAGATGGGTGAGGCTCCGCTCAGGAAGATTAATCATTCTCGCCGACACTAAATAGAAGCAGGTTTTGTAGTAAAACACAATCTCTCCCATCTTGTGAGAGACTGATCCAACCTGTCACATCCACTCTCCATGATCCACACAATTAACACTTCACTGTGGCAGCCATTTGCTAATGCCTAGGATAAATAAATCCACATTTGGATTTACAAATTCACAGAAAAACCCCAGTGGTTGGGGGTGTACGTACAACAGAGACGGAAACAGTCCTGAATTGTTCTGTACACATTGATTTCTCTTTAAATATAAAAACATGAGTTTATTCCATGGATTTCACATCAGAAACCAAAGGCTTAATCCTGCCTCCAGCCTTCAACACAATGAAACACAAGATGCTTTGATCCCCTTTTAGATTAAATCTTACAGAATTAGCCCCCTTTCTGTGGTCATCATCTTCCAAGTTGCAGATTTGCCATACATGTCTGCCCAACTGTTGCTGAGCAATGTCAACATCCCAGTAAGGAGATGTAGTGGGTGTAACATTTTTTTAAAATGACTTTTGTTAGATGTTTTATAAAAATATTATTCCAGTTCAGACATCACTGTTTGCAAGTACACACAAATATTTTGTTTGTTCACATGGCTATGCTGCATCTATCTTGTGAAAAAAATCATGCAGGGTATTCTCTATGTGGCAATACACACACAAATGCAGGGACGTTGGAGAATGACTATGGACTTATCAGTCCGCAAACATATAGAAGGCAGACATATGCATTTCTAGGAAGTAGAGGGTTAAGGCTGAGACCATGTGGACCCTGGTTAATCTATTTATGGCCATAAGCTTTGTAATTCACTCACTGCCATAAGGATTTATTGGAAGGAAATATGCTCTGGGTCTGTGGGTGAGAGTGCTCAGAATCTGTAGTCACATTCCCCCTGATCTGTTCCCCAAGACAGACAATCCAGTATCACCACTTTGATTTACTGTAAGCTTTCAGATGTGAATATGGCCTCTCATTAAAGTAAACTTCAGAATTTATTGTTATAAATTGGTGAAGATTTGTTTTAGGTCATAACACAGAAAAACACAAAAAAGAGAAATCTGTCTCTAACGGCAATAATAATTAATTGTCAATCTTCGACAGAATTATATTTTGTAGTGGGTGCCCTGCAAGAATTAAAAGTAGGGCTTCCCAATACCCAAACTATGGAGACAGAGGGTAATCTCCGGCACTTTTTTAGAATAAAACCATATCTTTATTCATCAAATGTTAAAAAGATGCAGTCACAGCACCAAACACACATCTGTTGCTATGACTGCGTCTTTTTAGCATTTGATGAATAAAGATATGGTTTTATTCTAACAGTGTGCTGGAGATTACCCTCTGTCTTCATAGGGACACAGTTTTAAAAGGGTGAATTCACCTGTCAAATTCACCTCGCTACAATTCGAGTCACATCAGCAAAATAGACATAAATACACTTCTCATTGTTGACTAAGTGGTGAATACACTTGTCGAACAGGCGGACAGCAGCAAACATGGCGTAGTCAGTCAGAGAGAAGTAGGATGAGAAGTCATGCGGAGTGAGCCAAATTTGACAAGTGAAGAGCAGTGACGTCAGTCTCACCATATCCCACTAACTGTATTCTGTGAATATTCTATTTCTATGTCACCTTGTCCCTAGATCATGTTGTCATTTAGTCGCAGTCACCATTGTCATTTTTTTTGAATGAATAGTCACCTTACACAACACCAGAGCCCTGCCATCAACCCCCCAATTCGCCACTTTGAAATTTTCAAAGTCAAACAGGTGAATTCGGAGTAGTTCACCTAGTCACATTTGCACCTTTGCACCACTCCTCTGCTTAGTCAATAGTAGAAGTACCTGTGCACGTGCACGTAAAGTGATGCAAAGAGCTCCATAAGATCAAGACTATCATAGATGCCAGAACTGGTTGCGTATTCTCCACTTCTCAGAGTTTGCTCATTAAGTGAACACGGGGAAGTGGCAAATAGATGTGAATTCATAAGTAGAGGATTCTGCTTGGGAGCAGATGTGTGGATGCGCTGGTGAGAAAAACAAAAAGGAACACAGGGATCCTCCCTAGTGTGCCATCGTTTAAAAAGTACAACGTATGATAGAATAAAAGCAAATATGTGCTCAAAGCTACCAGTGTTATTCTGTGGTATATTGATAACCGGTGCTTTGTGACACAAATAAAGGTGCTTAAGATTTAACACCTATAGCCTCTAACATGTGGAGACAAACAAGTGCATATACAGTGTCAGTAAAGACATTGATTGCATAAATGCTTGGGTGTACACATAAAAAACCCCCCTGGTGGGTAAGCGCTCACCAGATGCTTTCAATCAAAGCACTGCAATGATTTCAAGGGCAATTCCCTCTTCACCGCTGAAACTGAATCCAATGCTCCAAGATATGGAAGGAAAACACAAGGATCATAGATGTAAGATTGTAAATTACAATATTTAATGCACAATAGTAACTTACACTGAAGAAACTGGGGCAGCGTTCTATCAGAGTGTCCCAAAATGGATTCAAAGTATCAGGCAGTCACTGTCTCAACGCGTTTTGCCGATAAAACTCGGCTTCCTCAGGAGAATGAATGAATCAGGTCTGTTCACAGCATGCTGCTGTTTAAATTCACAGATGTGAATTCATAGCTTTACATGACTATTCTGACTTCTCAGAATGAGTCCCCATAGTTCTGGACATATAAACCTTTGTGAAAAAATTATAGCTCCTCCAATCAGATCCCTTAAATCATGATCTAGCAGGAATCAGATTGGAGGAGCTATAATGCAAATCATCATTTAGCCAACTCAGGAAAGAAAAGTCAGGCTGACAGGGAAGATGACAGAGAGAAACGCTATTTAAAAGTAAATTACTTTAATACATATATATTTACAAAACGTTTTATTTCATTTGTACAGCCTAAATTAGTATTAGAGTTTTGAGGGGACAATTACACTTTAAGGCCCTTATTCACCAATGTGCGAAGTGAGCCGCGTAGTGTTCGACTCACTTCGCACATTGGTTTATGAGCATGCTGATGTTCTGTGCTCGGACATCAGCACGCGCATTAAAGGAATTCCCCTCCCGGCGAGAGCACTCGAGTCTCCTCGCCGGGAGGGGAATCCCTTTAATGCGCATGCTGATGTCCGCGTACAGGACATCAGCATGCGCATAACACAATGTGCGAAGTGAGTCGAACACTATGCTGCTCACTTCGCACATTTGTGAATAAGGGCCCAAGTGCTGTCTGTCACAGTGCTGCCCATTTCAGAGCTCAATGTTGTATTCAGTGTAAAATAAAATGCCAGCAAACATCTGTCGTTTGGCACTACAGCATTGTAAAATAGTAGACGAAAAATGCACTTCACAAATCACACATCAATGGCGTAACATTACTGGACTGGACTGAAGTGACCAACAGGAAGTTTAGATCTAAATCTCTGGAGTGGCGCAGTATATAATTTCAGGAAGCACATGAGGGGTATAGTTAGTAAAACTAAATATTTCATTTAGGGTGTCAATAACTTTGTTGATTCCATTTATTTTCTTTTATCTGATTTAAAAATAAAAGGTTATGTTTAATCACAAATCAAAGCAACATATTTATTTCTCAGTAATAATACAGAGAAATAAAGAATGGTAGAGACCAAATACCGTTCATAATTTAAGTTTTCGTTGAAAGGAAATTATAAAAGCTGTAAGGCAGGCAACAATTTAGCTACAATTGTATAGAAAATCTCTGACAATGAATGTATCCAGAACATTAGGTAACACTCCGGTGCATGAGAGATTCTCAGCAGCAGGAAGGGATCAAAGCCAGTAATTCCCTGTCATTATAGGATGGAGATAGTAGTTATTTGTTCTAGTTTGGAAGGGAATTAGCTGTATTAAATTAATGTGCTCAGAACATGTTTCAAAATAATGTATGTGTTCCAGTAAACCTGTGCATCAGTGGTAGGGGGTAGTGCTAGCTGCACAGGGTTCTGGGTAAATTGTACTTAGTGATGTTCAGGAAGATATGAGCTGTGCAAATTGCTTTTATCTTCAACAGCAATTATAGAGGAGCATTTGCTTGGTGCTCGTTTTAAACTAGCCCCTGCTACCCTATGTTTGAATTAACCACACTTCTTTTACTTAGGCATTGTACTGTTCAGGTATAAATTGTAACAACAATTCAATATTTATAGACTTTTTTATTTTAATCAAAACACTAGGTGGCTTCTTATGTAAAGTGTGAATTTGACATCACTTTGAGTTGCAATGCTTGGAGAGCCTTTCACTAAAGTGCAAATTCTTCTGTCGAATTCGCCTCGCTACAGTTCGCGTCACATGGCCAAAACAAATGCAAATTCACATCTCACTACAGAATAAGTGAATACACTTGTCGAACAGACCGTCAGTGGCAATCGCTGTTGGGTGCGTAGTGTGACGTAGTCAGGTGGATCGAAGTAGGATGAGAACTCATGCAAATTCGACAAGTGAAAGACAGTGACATCAGTCTCACACTATCCTACTAACTTTATTCTCTGAATATTCTATTTCTATGTCACCTTGTCCTTAGGTCATGTTGTCACTTAGTCACAGTTGCCATTGTCACTTTTGAATGAATAGTCACCTGACACAACACCGGAGCCCTGCCATCAACCCACCAATTCTCTAGTCTGAATTGGCAAAGTCAAACAGGTGAATTAGGAGCAGTTCACTAAAGTCACATTCACACCATTGCACCACTCTGCATCTTAGTCAATAGTAGAAGTACTGTTCACAAGCAGGCAAAATAATACAAAGTGCTCTGTAAGATTCCTAGTATCTTAGTCACCCGAATTGGTCATATATTCGCCACTTTGCATAGTTTGCTCAATAACAGAACATGGGGAAGTGGAGAATAGACTCGAATTCTTAGCTCTATGTGACTATACGGACTTTAGTCAGTGAGGCCCTGATAGTCATGAATTAGCTACTCCTTATTCACTAAGCAACAGATTCCATTACTGAAGAAGCAATTGCCATTGGATGCAGTTTCTTGTGTAGTGTGGCACAGTCAGAGGAATGGTGTAAGATGTGGAGTGATGTTTAGTGATGCAAACATGTCATCTTTACAATGTCCCACTAACTGTATTAAGTGAATAATAAGAGTATTAAGTGAATAATACATCTCTTTCAATGTCACCATATTCCTAGTTCACATTGCCACTTTGTTGCAGTCTTTAGTGTCACTTTTGAATGAATAGTCACAGTACACCACACCAGAACCCAGCCAATATATTCCTTCTTTGTCACTTTGATCTGGCAAAGTGGGGAATGTGACACAGTACACCTTGCCAAATTCGTAACTTTGACAGGCTACGATTCGATATATAGCCAAATTGTGTGTCACACAAATCTGTACCATTGTAATCAAACGATTTGGATGCTAATTTGCATCCAAATCACAGAGTTTGCTTAATACACAAAGATGGGAAAGTGGAGAATGAATGCAAGTTTGGACTTTCATGAATAAGCCTATAGGGCTCCCATGCTGGAGGTAGACTCTCTTAAAATGTTTACCAATTGTTATACTAAATTAGCATCTGGAGGGATCTGTTCATTTCAAAAGTATATGTCATATTGGTATTTAACTGGGACATCCCTTTCATTAATACATAAATAAGGCTCTCTGTACACAATATTCTGAAAAGTTGTGAACTTTTCACCCACTGTAGTTAGGCACATTCCTGTACCAAGGCAATAATGTATGTATGTATGTATAATTTTATTTATAAAGCGCCACAAATGTATGCGCTACTGTAAAATTCAGCAATACAAATATAAAACAGACATGGGAAAAGTGTATTACACAATACAAGTGAGTAACTTATAGGTGTGAAATCACTTTAAGGCCCTTATTCACCAATGTGCGAAGTGAGCCGCGAAGCGTTCGGCTCACTTCGCATATGGTGTTATGCACATGCTGATGTCTTGTGCGCGAACATCAGCATGCGCATTAAAGGGATTCCCCTCCCGGCGAGAGCACTCGAGTCTCCTCACCGGGAGGGGAATCCCTTTAATGCGCATGCTGATGTCCGCGTGCAGGACATCAGCATGTGCATAACACCATATGCGAAGTGAGCCGAACACATCTCGGCTCACTTCGCACATTGGTGAATAAGGGCCTAAGTGCCAGGTGGTGATTGACACAAGAGGATGGAGGTCCCTGCCCTGTAGAGCTTACAATCTAAGTGGGATAATATAATTACTAAAAATGTATTAACCAGTGTATAGCTAGAAAGGATTTAGGGGGAAGATTAATCCTAACTATTCCATATCTGGCCTTAAACTGGGCTATATATTTGAACTAAAACCAACATAAGAGAAGAAAGCAAACAACTACAGCTGTTGAAGATATTTCTGTTAATATTGTTGATACTTTCACCCTTGAACTTCAGTTGTAAAGCAAAGCATTGCGGTTCCCTTATCCAGATCTGATGATGCTGCCATCCATGAGTCATCAGATATGATTATGAACAGAGCAGCTTGGATATGGAAGACAAAGACATGTGCTTTGCCAGAGCTTACTGGGAGGAGGAGCTAAGGATGCTTGTTATGACCAAGCGCTGCTAGGATATGAGTCTCAAAGGAGATTGATTACAGCTCACAAGTTAAGCACAGCATTGCTGTTCATTGTCATTACAAAATTGCAGGGCAGCTGACATACAGAATTACTGCAAGGGTGATCCATTAGTATCCCTTTAAATAGGATCCAGAAAAAAAAACGACATAGGGATGCCATTTGTGGTTAAACCATGTTATAATTGTCTAGGATAGTCTGCATTTCCTCCAAATGGATTGCATGTGGATTAAAGATTGCATCCTTGTGTATGCAGGAAAGACAGTGGGTGTGGTATTCTCTGTCACTGTTGACGGATCGGTTGGTAACAGTGTATCAGGAATGGGCGATACAGTCATGATGTCCTTGCTTAGGAGTCTGTAGAGAAATGGCGGTGTTGTCACTGAAACAGTCAAGAGGAAAATAGCATCTTTCTCAGCTGAATGGGATGCAGAGCAGTAATTTGGCGGCAGTTTAAGGGTTTGTCAGGTGGCTTGTTAGAGCCGCTCCACTGAATGACATTGAGCATTGTCAGACACTGCTCAGCTTGCCTGGTCTGCAATCAAGGCACAATTAACTCTTTCATGTCCATTAACAAATTATTCTGCAACATGTTTGTCTATGATCTTGCGTAGAGCAATTACTGCTGATCAGATCCCTTTATAGCATAGCATTTTCTTTTTGGGGGGGATTTTTTTTCCCCCCTTTCTCTTATTAGCTGGTACAGACAGGAACAAACGGTTAAAAATATACTCCCATTAAGATAATTACTAGAAACTCATGTAATATGAGCATCGAATGTAACTTTGTAATTGTAACTCCAAGTTACAATTCAGAAATGAGCCTTTGAATAAGGAAAGGAATCCGTCTCAGAATGTTATTATGTACAGCAGGCTGAACTTTTCGAATATTGCATAAGCACAACACCACCTCTCAACAACCTGCTTCAACCATTCTGTTCCTCATCATCACAGAGTAGGTAGGTCAAGCCAGTGTGGGAAGTATTTTTGAAGCAGCTTTTATGAAAGTGATCATTTGGGTCATGGTCACAAACTAAACTGATAGGGAGAGTTCAGGTAATGCACCATGTAATATATATGCTAATTTGCCTCTCCAGAAGGCAAGGAATCCATTTGCAAATTTTACCATAAAAAACATGTTGACCTGTGAGAATGATACCCCACTCTTTGGGAGTGTTATCAAGCTCTCACTGGCATAGAATGGCACTAAAAAAATATGTTTCCGGCTTTTTGGATGTAGTAATTAGAGGGCGGGTACAGTATGTCTGTGTGACATGTTATAGAAGTAGCTTTTGCAAAAAGCACGACTTTATGTCATGAAGACCAACTGAACTGGTAGGAAATCTTAGAGGAATGATTCATGAGAAGTCATGAAAATTAGTCTCTCTGTAAGGAAAGACGTTTTTTGTTTTTGCTAATTTCATCATGTAAAAATGGCTGATCTCTGTGAAGGACATCTAACCTTCCAGTATTTTAGGGTGTCGCAGAACCACCCTGCCAGCTTAATTTGCTTTCATTAACATTAAAACATTAAAACATAAGCATGTTTGTAAAAGTAAATATAGAGAGTAAAATAGCAGTCCAGTAAAAAAGAATAATACTAAAAGTAAAATGTTCATACCCAGTACTCCATGAAAGTCTAAGGCAAGGATATGCTGAAAAGTAAGTTCCATCTTCCCCAGATAATTAAAGTCTCTAATGGAAATTGTACTTGTAACTAGAAGTAGAAGGTTCCATATTGTAATTTCAGGAACCCTCGTCGCCTATTATCTGTACAATGTTTTTTTCTTATGATATTTTTTTTTCCACACAGGGCATAAGTCTTTTTCAAATGATTTTTATCTCCCTAGTCCATGCATCTCCACTTGTGTAATGGCCTACCCCTATTGGGCAGCTAGAAAATGTATAGAGGCATGTGGAATACATAGATCCTGGTTATACAAAGTGTTATCATACTCTGTTTTATTCTTATTTTATCAGCTGTTTTTATTACAGATGTCTGAGTAGGCTGTAACAAATGAATTTGTTAGAAAGTGGACAGCTCTTTCTGCATTTTAAAGGGGCACTCTAGTGCTGATATAACTGCACACATACATATAAAACTCCTTTATACTAAGCCAATTGCTGACACAAATAATTAAAAAAAAGTTTAGGGAAGAAATAATACTTGCTGTTTGTTTCACTGTTTAGTTCTAAAGAGGGTTGACATTTTCCTCCCCCTCCTCTTTCTGTTCTGCAAGTCAGGCAACATGAGAAGAAAAAGCTGCCTGACCGCTATTGGTTAAGCAGTGTGCTGACCTTTTGGCCGTATAAATTAAGTTAGAATGCAGGAGATTACAGAGGGAAAGCTGACTTGTGCAAATGTCCAAAGTAATAAGTAGAGCAAAAATGTCTGGAGGAGGAAACCTTTTCATGAAAAAGTGGCCAGTACATGTCACACACACATTTCCTGGTGTGGGAGTTTATCAGTGCTGCCTACTCAGTCATGAAACATCGACTGGAGAGAAACATTTCTCACTAAGGTATAGTACTGCATATATAAAGATGTAATCTGACTATAGTTGTCCTTTAACCTGTTTGTTCTATGTACCTGTTAAGACCTCCCCAGTTCTCAGGGCCCAACAGAATTCATAAAACTGAGGTGTACTCCAGCACCCCCTGGAGGTTGGGCCCTGCAACAGAGTTCTCCTCGATAAACAACTAGCTGTAGTCATCTTTGGCTACTCTTACATCCACTAATATTACAATACTTTAACACTTTATAATTGTTTAGCTATCCACTTGTCCAGAAAACTTCATACCTTTCACATCAATGATTTCCCTTTTCCTGCCACTTTCTAAAACACTCTTCATCGTTCTTTATTTGCTCCTCTGTCTCCCTTCTGTTCTTGTGCCAGTTTGGGACACAGTTGTCACCTGTCACTGTCTAAACTAACATGCAGTGTTATTATAGCTAATAACAGTTTCCAAATCATGGCCTTGCGAAATCGGTGACATGCGGTAGCTTAATGACAATGTCACCTGAAGGGATCAACCTGCTTTAAATGTCCAATATAGAAACCAAGGTCATACTTTCCACTCCAGGGCATTTGAACAACAGGAGACGTTACAAGACCTCTGTGCAAAACACTTAAAATAAAATAAAAAAAGAACACGCACACATTGGATGTATTATTTATTTCAATACTGATTAGTAGAAGCTTGAATTAACCCTTCAGGGCATCCAGTTTTTTATAGGATCAGAAATGCTCTGCAAGCTGTAATTATGGTTTTCCTGACAATTTACCTAAAGATCTTGATGACATTATAGTTATTCAGGACCGTATGTTAAATTACATCAAAAACGACAGCATAAAAAATGCATAGGAAGGCCCTGATGGTTTACTGTACCACTGCGTTGATGGAAACCAAAAATGTTTTCAATTAAATCTCCATAGGACAGACAGAAGAGTGTCATGATTTTTTCCCTTGAAATAGTAATCAAAATAAAAATGCTTTATTTATAATTAAAATAATCATGGCAAATTCATCAACGGGGCAAACGTTTACAGAGGTCTCGTAACAAATAGCAACTACTCAGCAGTCAACATTCTCTGGCATAAGGAAGCAAAAATAATAAAAGGCAACTTCTGGTTGGTTGCTATAGTTTACAAGAACTCTGCCCCTGATGATGAATTACATACTGAGCCACATAATGACATGTCTAAAGCCTATAAAGATTCAGTGGGTTTTAGATGGACTCCCCATTGGGTATTTGGGTATTTCTCTAAAGAAAAAATGTCTAGAGAGGGTAGACAGAGATGGCTGGAGTACCTGTACTGTGGCAGGCATTAGCGCACACCAAGTTGGGGTAGAATACCAGCTAGCAGTTAAAGCTCCTGTGGGGCATGGGTGGGATGTCGCTGCCCAATGTTCTGGGGGGTGGGGGAAGCATTATTCATTTTCTTTTGTTGAGTCACCAGTAGCCACGTTAATGTTGACTGCTGTCTTTGGCCAATTACTCATTAGTCAAAACTGAAAACAAATCAGGCAAACAAAGGAAGGGTTAGCTCAGATCTTTAGGATAGGCATAATTACATACTTAATCCATTCTACTTGTAATATTACAGTGTTACAGAATTTATACTGGCCACCTATTTCCTACTTGTTATGGGGGGTTGCATTAGCCAATGATAGTAAAAAGTCTGAAAGAACAATTTAAGCATTAGAATAATAGACTTTCTGATTGCCACAGGACAGTGACCCTCAACAACCAAAACGATGAAGCAAAACTTGTATAACAAATATTCTAAAGGCCACAAAAAATAAAAACAACCTAACTAAAACATGTCTAATGGCACACATGCCAACATTTCACTTTGAATTGGGAGATTTATGAAATAAACATTGTGCAAGGCTGTATTCAAATCTATTCAGACATGCATCAAGTAGACCTGCCACACCAATTCATGTCATTACGTTTAATATATATCATACACCTGTTAAAGAGTATTTGAGTGACATTATTAAAATATCTGCCTTTGCATCCACCTGACCTTAAGCTGAAAGTCAATGTAGGTGGTGCTAATTGCTCCATATGACTAGATCAGTGGTTCTTAACCTTGTTTGAGGTACTGAACCCACCAGTTTCATATGCACATTCACCGAACCCTTCTTTAGTGATAAATCATGTGACCTCCGTGGCGGAGGCTCTGCTGAACCCCTGAGACCGACTCACCAAACCCCTAGGGTTCGATAGAACCCCAGTTAAGAACCACTGGACTAGATGAAGCTTTTAGTTACTACTGAAATCACACTGCTCCCAGCATGCTGCTAGTGATTGATAAAGATATGAGTAACCGAATACATTTTTTATGGATAGTTAAAACATGCACAAACTTCATCTAATCTTATAGTAAGAAGCTATCTATGTTCAGAGTAGGAAAGAAAAAAGTGCAAGTGCTGTCAGGTATTAAAGTACAATGCATCAATGTAAATTAGATTGAGGGTTCAACATTGTAAAAGGTTTCCTAAAAAATAAAATATTTGGTCGAATTTGTGTTTTTTGGGGGGGTTTTTCCCAAAAAGTTAAGAAATAATGTATAGTTATAAGCACCATCTCCCCTGATTTACTGTGCAAAGTAGTTGTTTTTTTAAAAATCTTTGGGGGTTAATCCTCTAAAGTCCAAATTGTCATGTAAAGGTGTGAATTCGCAAGTTAAAGACATTCGCAATAGACTTCTACTGTTGCAGTTGTGTCTTTAGAATGAGAATATTGTCACAGTCATGACCTTGCTATTGAAATATTGTCACAGCCGCAACTTTAAAATTGTCGCAGTTGCCACTTTGCAATGGGAGAATTGTCGCAGTTGCAAATTTGCTATGGGAATCCGCTGTTTGAGAATTCTACAGTCGAATTTGGACTTTAGAGAATAACCCCCATTTATGTAATGTTTTACAAGCTGTCTGTAGAATGCCACCATGCACAATATACTAGTATGTGTACAATATACTAATACACTAGTATATACTAATTCTCAATTTGGAAGTGGACTACTATTGTAACCAACCAGAACAGCCTGGAGCAAATCTAAAAAAAAAAAAATGGGTCAAATAATTTGCAAACAGTTTGTAAAGCTTTTACATGGTTAGCTCAAAAGACTGAAAGCTGTTTTTGCTTCAAAGTGTAGCATTATAAAATATTAAATTGTGAAGATTGAATTCTTATGCAAACAGCAGGTTTGAGATTTTTCTTTTTCTAAGCATAAAACAATGTCACATTAAAAAACTCATTCCAACAGACAAAGGTAGTAATTGTTAAACAAAATAAATATTATAAATGATGGCTAGGGTAAGTTAAGTTGACTAGAAGTCAGGTTACTACTATCAAAACGACCAGAGGCCACTAAAGTGCCACACATTGCGTAACATTATTTGATATTTTAATCTGCTCTGATGAATACTATGAACTGCATTGATTTTATCTCCAGCTGTGCATTGTTTAACCGAGCTAATGTAAATTTTATTTCTGTTACTGCTGTCGTCAGCTAATTAAAGGGCCATGACTAAAAATGTGGGGCAATGGGAACAATAGAAATGAGTAAGTATGTAAGCATTGTGATGATAGCCACTAAGGGGTAACTATTGGCATAATTCATTAAATATTGCAGTTGACGTAGCAATTTGTAGCACTCTGTGGTCATTTTTAGTAAATATTCATATTGTCACCTGCCTGGCGATAGAGGAGCCTGTAAATTTTATAAATGATTACATGTTGACATTATGCAATACTGTCACATCAGTAAGGCCGATGTCATTGTTATGCGGTTTGGTTTTTGGGCAGCAGCGGTTCTGGGGTGGGTCTAGCAGGGGCCAGTGCCCCGTAAAATGGAGGGCTGGAAGGGGAGGTTGCCTCCTTGACAAAACCTTTGGCCCCAGCCAGGCCCCCTCAGCAAAACGGGTTTGGAACCACTCTTGTTATTGGGGACAATACCTAATGTAGCATGACTTCATATTTGTCACACATTTAAGCAATTTCGGATGTGACATTATTATCTCAAAATGTTATAAAGCCCCAAATCATCAGGAATAAGGAGGATAATGAAATATAGTAATTCAGGCTAGTTCCCTTTAGTGAAATTCCAATTTGAAACTTTAATAAGTTTAAATATTTTGTTGTGACCATGTGTGTAAGTAAATACACATACTTGGGAACTCTTGGGCACCAAAGGTCCAGGGACCAGCTTTCTACTAGTTCAGGATACTGGTTGTGGGGCTTAATGATGCAAACCACATCATCAAAAGGGGTGAGGTTATGCAAATTGAGATGACTTTGATTGGTTTGGGTGGAAAAAGTGACAGGGTTTGGGAAAACAACAGGGTGGGTAAGGGCGAAGATAGGGTAGAGCGTCAAGGAAAGACAACAGACCAAAGAACTTAAGAATTTCCCCAGAGACTTGGTGTTTGCTTTGAAACCTGGTATTGTTGATCATTTGGTGACAATATGGTACATTTAACAGAATACCCAATGTAATAAATAGGTGAACCTGGTGAGATGTATATTGGCACTAAATTCATGCAGCAACATCAGGGTCAGACTAATAGTCACATGGGAGAACGCCGCATCATCAACCCATCTCCCCTTGATGATGCAGCTCTCTCCCATGTGACTATTAGGAGATGCTGGCACCGGGGCTGCACAGTGAAAGCATAGGATTGCGGCTGTGAAGATTTACAGCTTCAGGACACCTTAGAGTCGGCGGCACAGATGAAGATGGAATCCTAAACAAGGAAGTGCTTCTAAACAGGTAAGATATTTCTCTTTAGGGGCAAAATTTAAACTAAAATGCATTTAATAAAAGTTAGTAATTCATGTTTACTAACACATGCATTTTTTTTCAATTTTGGCCGGAGTGTTCCTTTAACAATTACATATCCCTAGCTACCTTTATGCACTTTCACTTAGGCTCAGGCCTCCTTTATTATGATAGTTCTATTATACATGACATCTTTTGATAGTAGACCTGTAACGGTCGGCGTGGCCGACCTCTCTTACCTGGCAGGGGCTCCCGGGCGCGTTCTCCTTAGGCGCACGAGCCGCACCTGCCAGTCCCTTAAACTCTGCCAGCGGCGTGCACGCTGCCGGCGCGCTCCCATGACACGCAAGTGTCGGGAGCGCTCCCGCTGCTTCAAGACGCAGCGGGAGATTTAAAAGGCTGAAAGCTTGGGCATTCAGTGCCTAGGCTTCCAGCTACACAGGTCTCATAGCGTTCCTGCTTTTCCTTCACTCAGATCATTATTGGGTTCAGTCGAGTTGGTTGTTTTCTGCTTCCTGGTGATCCTGGCATTGTCTTTATTAAAGTGACAGTTCCTAATTGTTATACGATACTCTAAGTCTGTTCCTGTATCTGCTACAGTATAATTCCAAGTGTGTTCCTGTGTCTATTAC
>WMED01000659.1:0-32502 GCA_019650415.1 Pipa parva
GTGTAACAATGTAGTGTACATGATACAGTGTAACGATGTAGTGTACATGATACAGTGTAATAATGTAGTGTACATGATATAGTGTAACAATGTATTGTACATGATACAGTGTAACGATGTAGTATACATGATACAGTGTAACGATGTAGTGTACATGATACAGTGTAATGATGTTGTGTACATGATACAGTGTAATAATGTAGTGTACATGATACAGTGTACTGCATGTGTGAATTGCTGCTACATTAGAGAAACTAGCCAAAAACTGCACATGAGGATGAACCTGCATAGACAATCCATTCATCCTCCTAACAATGAAGAACCGTGCACTCCACTTGGAATCCATCTTAACCTAAACAATCAATCAATTAATCACCTAACAATTAAAATACTCAAAGGGAACTTTAAAAACACACTAGAAAGAAAACCTTTTTAACTCAAAATAATGCATTTCAATACCAAAAATACAAGACTCAATGTAGATCTTATATTCCTGTCTCACTATCATAACTTATAACTGTATTATAATATATAATACATACTTTACCATTATAATACCGTGTTTTCCCGATAGTAAGACACCCCGGAATGTAAGACATAGTGGGGGTTTTAGGGGGGCGGCCTAATGTAAGACATACCCCGAAAGTAAGACATAGTCTTACTTTTGGGGAAACACGGTACCTGCAGCTCCTTGGCCTTCTGTCTCTTCAGTAGCGCTTAGCGCTAGAGCATCTCTCCTCCCTCCTCCTGTAACTTCCTGTCAGCGGCATACATTTTGTTTATGTCTGCTTTTAAACCATGAGTTTCTCTGTACCAAGGAATTCTACCTCCATCCCCCATCATGATAAGTATATTAACCACTGTTCTCTATAGCCCATTATCTCAGTAGAATACATTCATAAATTCTTGTCTCCACTTAGTATTGCTTTGAACAAACCTGATGAAGGAGAATAGACCCTCCGAAAGCTTGTTTATTTGAAAAGACTCCTAGGCCAATAAAAAAGGTATCACAAAATACTGCAATACTCAATTTATATATATACAGTATATATAAATGAGTATTGTAGTATTTTGTATTTTTAGCATACAGAGAGAAATTGCAATAATTGGTGATACTGTTTTTACTGGACAAACAGTCATTTTAAATAGACAAGCTTTTGAGAGGTCCATTCTCTCTTTATCAAGTCACAAGCAATACTAAATGTATAATTATTCATAATATAAAGGTATGATAGTGAGATCGAGAAACAGGCAAAAAAACATATGTTTATGTTAGTATGTTTTTATGCCAGTGGTTCTTAACCTTGTTTGAGGTACCGAACCCACCAGTTTCATATGCACATTCACCGAATCCTTCTTTAGTGATAAATCCCTTAACCTCTGCGGCGGTAGCTCCGCCGAACCCCTGAGACCGACTCACAGAACTCCAGTTAAGAACCACTGTTTTATACATTTATTATGTTTTCTGCATTTATTTATGTTTGCTTTTAAACTGTGAATTTCTCTATATCATAGAATTCCACCGCTAACTCCTCTTACTCTTTTCCAATCTAGCCCACTCCTGACAATATTTACAACTGCTCCAGCAGTCTGTTTATCCTAGAAAAATATCTTCTTAACTTAACTTGGTATTGCTTGTGACTGGATAAAGAAATGACGGATCTCTCAAAAGCTCGTCTATTTAAAACTAATGTTAATCCAATAAAAAAGGTATCGCCAAGTATTGCAATACTCAATTTTTTGCATCTGTGGACTAACAGGACCCCTCTATCTTAACTGTATATGTTTGTATATATATATATATATATATATATATATATATATTGCATTCTTTAAAAAAAACATATTCACTAAAGTGTGAATTCGACTGTTGAATTCTCAAACAGCAGATTCCCAAACCAAATCCACGACAATTTCCCCATTGTAAAGTCACGACAATTTTTTAAAGTTAAGATGGCAACAAATTTCCCAAAATAAAGTCGTGACTGTGACAATATGCATAACCCCCATAGTGAGGTCTTGCCCTAATAGTGCAGTGCCTGAGATAAGATATGTGTGCAGAAAAGTCACTTTAAAAAACTTATCAAAATGTCATCTCTTAGTTACCAAGCAGTGCAATGTTGTATGGATGTGTCAGAAATGGAAAAAAAATGGAAGGTTTTTGGATTATAATATCCCTTTAATTATGTAGACTTTATCATTTTAGTGAATTGCCACTTGGCCTCTGTCATGCAATTATAGCCATTTGCATATATGAGTACTAGGCACACCTGTTTTTAATTCTGCTTCATATTTGCCCACAAATTGATGAATTGGAAAGAATGTCAGAAACAACCATTTTATAGTCTTTTCTGTGTCCAAACTAATTCTGATGGAATAATTTATAGTGCTCCTGAATTACTGTATGGAAATTACCAGCTAATTATAGTAAACAGGTAAGCAATAAATAAATAAGAATTGGAAAATGTTTCCCAACTGACCGCATGTAAGCCAAATTTTGATGCTAACCATATAGGTCCCATTGTAGAGCCAAGTGCGTTCGTACTGCTAAAATTAAAAAAAGAAAAAAGTAAAGAAAAAAGCACAAGTTATACATTTACTTCTAAAAATGATAGTTTAAAAACAGTTCTGATGTGCTAACTAACGCCATTTGGCGCTGTAAATGAACAGCTTATTTCTTTAGGCTGCCATCAGATGACATATTAGAAGGTTAAATTCTGCTTTGTTTTAAATCTTTATGTTTAAGCAAGAAAACATACTTCTTGCCATGTTTTTTATTTATTTTTGCTGTCTCCCATAGTTCATTCATTTTTTAGGTGACTTTTTCATATTTGAATTTTGACATATATAAGCAGATTTTAAATCCCCCATATATAATTTTTTTAATTGGAATCAGTACAGGAGTATTGCGGTTTCAATCATGGGTTTTTTTTTTCACTTAGTGAAATTATTTTATTTTTTAGTAATTTTTCATACAAATTAATAAAATAACTGTCTGGCGCAAGAAGACTTAGGGGGTCATTCACTACAGTCCTTATTGTTGCGTATAGGTGCAAATTCGCCAGATAAAGACAGTCGCAATAGGCTGCTACTGTCGCAATCGCGTCTTTATAATGAGAATATTGTCGTAGTCGCCATTTTATTATGGGAAAATTGTCTCAATCTTAACTTTAAAAAATTGTCTTGACTTTACAATCTGGAAATTGTCATGGATTTGGATTTTGGATTTCATCCGCTGTTTGAGAATTCGACAGTCGGATTCGCACCTTAGTAAATAATCCCCTTTAGACTTGGTTGAGATGGTCATTTTAACTAAATTTGTTTTGCTTGGTAAGATTTTGTTAAAAATAATACATGTATTTATTTTACTTTAAATGTTAGAGGACGAAGATCGGAGACAGTTTGACTATTGTGTGTTTAAAGCTGATTTTTGATTATTTGATTTTAAAAACTGGTTTTTTTTTTTGTTTGTGGTTTGCACTCAATTTGACCCTTACAACTATTGCATTGGAATCTTGCTCATGCAAATGTTTTTACATCTGTTTTTATAAATGATAGAAAGAGTGTCAGGGTTCTAACTGTAGCTTAGCATGCAGGACATCAGCGAGCGCATAACAGGATATGCGTACTGAAGTGAATGATCACAGGGTAAGTTCACTCTTTGGTGAATTACCCCCTAAATGTGGCAAAGTGGTTGGGTTCTTTCCTTCAGCTAGGCATGCCTGGGGGAACGCTGCGAAGCCCCAGCTCCCAGGTGATTTCCTGTTTCCCGCAGCAGAAATGGCTTTTCCTGGCATCTCTGAGACACCAGACATGGCAGCTTGCATTCTGGCAGATGGTTCAGCCCAAAGACATCCACGGGCTGTAGTTTGCCCATTACTGCCCTATTGTTGTTAACGTTCATTCCTTTTCTTCACGCTTTTTAGTCCTTCCGCATGGTTTTTAAATAAACCGATAATCTGCCATTTGAGTTAAATCCCACACCAGTGTTATTGAATAACAATCTAATTAAACAGACAAACATAATTCTGTAAGAAAATATTATACCAATACCCAGTTAAGCAACATCTTTAGATTTAAGGAAGCAGAAGTTTTAAGTCAAGTACAGTATACCCAAATCCGCACAGTGTTATAAAAAACTTCTGGTCAAACAATCAACCTTGACATGTAATCGCAGCCATCTAATAAATTATGTTACAAATCATATAATACACTTCATTGCCTACTTTTTTATCTGGAACAATAAACTCCATGTGGCAGCAGGGAGAGCTTACCCAGGTTCCTTCTGTCTGAGAGTTATTATATTACTGAACAGAACTGCCTATCACTAGCATCATTATAATATCTGGCACTCTGAAAGCCCAAATGGTTATTCTTATTAAATCTTTCAACGTAATTTGTTTCAAATTAAAAATGCATTTCCTTATAACTAGTAACTAGAATAAGAACATTTTATTGGTACTGACAAGATTGACACAAGGATCTCAATCACAGATTATAGAAAGTGATTATAATTAGTTGGAGAACAGCCTAATAACACCACTGAAACATAACTTGGAATAAAGTATTTTGAAATTGCTTTGTGATGCAAGATAAGGAGATGGTAATAAAAGCACGGTAAACTTGCAGTTTATTTTTTTTAGTGTAAGCTTTGGTAAGATTTTTTTCTATAGGAGTTCATGGATATTTTTCCAATAGCAATATTTCTTGTTTATGATCCTTTTATGTAGTCATATTGGATACATTCTGTATAAATAGTAAAAACTTGCATGTTATGCAAGGATTTCATTAGTCAGCTCAGGTTTGAGAGGCAGATTCCAACCTCATCTTTTTTTAAACAAATTCTTTTATTATGACATCATAAAAGAAACGTTACATTTAATAAAAGTAGATTCTGTATACATATATCCATTATTGATGAAATTGGAAAGTTATAACCATGTAATTTGCTTAAACATTTTTAACCATGTGAACTTATATATATTTTGTTAAATCAATGCATTGTTACTATGTAAATTGATACTTCTCAATTTATATCAACGTTTGATAACATGCATTGTACAAATGATTTGTATTTTTAATAAAAGTGGACATATATCAGATAACTTGGAAATATATCTGTGTATTTTTTCCCCTTATTTAATACTTTTTATCTTTTCTCTTTCTGCCGTATCCCTGAACACCACTTAACCTCATCCTTTTTAACTTACTAAAAATTTAAGAAAATGAAACCTTTCCTTGGCGTTAACACACCTTAATAAATATGTCCCAATTTTAGTATAACTTGTGAGTTGGCAGTTTACGATATGTACTTGTATAAACCATAGTAAATACTTACACAATCATTGGTACCCATGATTTGTATTTTGTGTTTTTATTTTACCTTCCCCAACATGTTACTGGATGATTGTACAATGAGGTGTGTAAGCTTGGGTCAATATGCTCAGTAATCTGCAGAATTCACACAGACTTGTGAATAATCTGGGTACAGAGAGCTGACGGTTGTTGTCTTTCATGAAAACCCTGTAGACCGTGCTCTCTAAGGGGGTTAATTATCAAAGTGTGAATTGTCACATAAATGCATGAATTTACAACAATATGAAATTTCTCCAAATTTGCATATTCACCAAATATAGTTCTTTTTTGAACAATTTACTCCAGTCACATATTTACATGACACACCATGCATTCATCATGGATCGAAGTGTGACTTTAAACAATGCATACATAATTTGCCAATTTTATTTGGCAAGGAACATGGTGAATTATTGGGCTTACAACAAGGCTCCTGTGACTATGCTGTCAACAATTTGCACAAAAGTTACATTTGTTACACAAGGGCGAAATGTATTTATTTATTAATGTAAAGTATAGCTACCTTTCCATGGAAATATTCAATAGAAAAAGTTTCTCTAGGTAAGTATCGATCGAAACAAATATCGCAATACTTAGCGCATGAAACTTCCAGGTTCTCACAGGATTTAACTCCAAAAAGCCAAAATGGGTTTTTACAAATCTAATAAATTTTGCCTTTGGTGTCAATTTTTGGTGACAGTACTGGGGGCATTATGCTGTATTAGGCATGCATATTGCTAGTTTGTTGTAAGTATAAAGATGGGGTCACTTTGAAACAATTTGCCTATTCATGCTAAATTCCCTACAGTTCGCCGCTGCTTAACATTCACCAGACTATGCACAGATATTGTACAATGGTTGTCTGTAGGAACCAATTCTAGCTGAAGAGATATGGATAGTTAACAATAGAACATTAGTCAGGTCGTGGCATGGAGTTATTTACAGAACAGATAGCATATTTACTTCTGGGTAAATCAGAGGAATTCATCACCAGGGGTAATCTTTCCAGAGCTCATGTAACTCCTAACAAACGACAAGCTGTTAGCATTAACTAGTATAGTGGAAGTACCGTAGAATTATATACTATGGGTTACTAGGTCTCTGATGGTTTGCTCCTGTTGCTAAATTTCTCCACGGTGTTTTAAAAGAAAATTCACACTGTCAGTAATGAAAGTTGAACTATCCACTGTAATGATTGGATTATGCTCTGTTGCAATGTTTCACACCTCCACCTAGGTATATTTCACAGCTTCACTCATGTAATATGGACACATCATACCTGCTTTATGTTTCATGATACCATGAAGAATTATAGTGATTCCATTACCCAGATGGTTATAAATGATTACCACTCAGTCAAACTTGAGGAAGCCACTTGGATGAGCACTGAAATGAAAATCCTCATAGATATTTATGTAGTAATTTAACTACTATTTAAATAACTTTATAAAAGCCGAGTGCATAACTGAAAAAAACAAATGATCAGCATCAAAGTAGAATCCAATTTTTCAATTACAATACCAAGTCACAATACAAATCCCCATATGGTATCTTTGTAGGGTGTCCTATGGATCCCAGGCCACACCTGTATTGGGCTGTAGGGGCACATTCAAAGAGATGAAACAAGTAAACCGTAAAAATGGATACTTTAGAAACTGATTTAGGGTGGCTTTTAAAGAGCTCTTTTTCTCCAGTTTCACTGGGCCCGTACACCTCTGTGTAGTTGAAGCAGGCATTTAACCTACTTTGTAGTATAATTTGTAGAAATATTATTGTCATAAGTCTTTCAGGTATCATAATTGAGTTGAGTTTTTCAAAGCATGGACGTAGTTGCTCTAATAATGTACTAATTCATTCAAAACAATGTAAAGACACTGCAAAGCTACATTGGCTGACAATAAAGGCAACCTTCTTTCTGTTTTCTGTTTATTTTCCTGTTTCCTGACTGTTGTTATTTCATGTATTTCTGTTTTTCATCATTATTTGTCACTCGGTAAAAAACATATCTGTCTCTTTACCTTATCAGCAATGTTGTCCGCCAATAGTTCAATACCTGCCATAGCTATGGAATATTCCAGACACCCATGCACATGCACAAATTTCCTCTAGTCTCTGACCTCTGTCAAGAATCCTGTTAACCCATGGTAGAACAGTTCATGTTTGTAAAGTTATAACTACTGATGTTATGTTCAGCTGTGCTATTTCATTGTGCAGTTCATGCCTTCATCGAGCCACTTGTACCAGTGAAAATCATGTTTATTGTTCCTTATAGCCATGCTGTATCTTTGTTGTAGGTATTTTTGGCAGGTATCGATGCATGATATTATGTCACTTTATTTCTCATTTGGCTTTCCAGTTTGTAAACTTATTTATGTGCCTTAAAAATGTGCTGTAGATGAAGCGCTTAGTTTTTCATGGCTACAAAATTAGAACAGTCAAAAGTTTCAGTACTGTGCAAGACTTTCTCTGAAGCGTACCTGGGATTCACATTAATCAAAGATTATTGGTGGTTGCTATAGAGATGCGTAAGTATCCAATGCTTTTCCTAGAAGCTGCTTCTTGTTCCCGTGGAAACCTCTATAGTAGAGGAAGTGAATTCCTTCAAAAATTGCTTGTTTGATAATGTAACTAATGCTATTGGTGAACTATATTTTTATATAATGACAACACTTAGAAACTCAATTACAAAACAAGTTTTGATGTGCTGAAAAACCCATCATCAGTATCCAATTGCTGTAACTGCCTAATGGTCTATCAACTGACTATGCAGCTTGCCTAGCTTCTTATAGTGACCATTTGTCAACCTAATCCTTCTTTCTTCAGTCTTTTCAGAAGCAATCAAAAGGAAAAATATAACCTCACCCTGGATTAAATTAGAGTAGTATGTGGCACATTCGTGGGGTATATTTAAAGTTTAAGTAAACCCTATTTATAAAGATTGCCCCATTAAAGTATTGTAAAGTGAAAAAAATGATTAGTAAAATCCTCTCTCACCTCTTCACTCTGCAGCACTTGTAATCCCTCTGTAAAATATTCCTCCTTCCTGTAGTGGAGAAGTACACGCCCCCACCCCTCATATTCTCTTATCTTAAAAACCGACTCCTTCCTAGTTGGAATTCAGTGCTGCAGCATTGTAGAAGTGAGAAGAAAGTATCAGAATACTAAGCATGCACTAGCAGAATGAGTCATTGTGTGACCTCATTAGGGGGCAGGGCTTCTTGGCACTGTTACAGGAAGCAAGTACACACAGAAATGCAGGGGAGAGACAGGCTACAAGATTAAGAGATGAGAACTGAAAAACAAAATCATTTTTACTTTTCAATGTTTAAGTTTATGTACGGTTATTTATATATATATATATATATATATATATATATATATATATATATATATATATATATATATATGTATAGTTTGGTCAATAACTTTACTTACACTTTAAATTACTATGAAGATTGATAATGGAGGTCAGATATTTTATTAAAGAAGGCTTTCAACTATTGAAAAGAAAAAGGTAAAGTGCTAATTAATAGTGTTTTTAGCAAATAAGAAGATAAGTAAAAGTCCAATAAATGAAAAACCAACGTCCAATGATGGCAAAAGTCCAAATGTAGTATATGCAGCTTGAAATATAATATTTTATTAAAGAATGTGAGGATAACCTACAAGGGGACAGTTAGATATGGACGGTTGTGAAATAAGTGTATAGATTTGCAACAGGGTTTATAAGAAACTTTGTCTGTCTGTCTGGGACTGGAGATGGGACCAGCGATACTGGAAAAAGAGAACAGTTGGATTCTTAAAACTGTCATCTTTGAAGTTGAATTCCCAATTTATATTGGACTATATTTGTTTTTTCTCTTTCCTGATTATAATTATAATTTATTTATTAAATTAAAAATGCTCTCTGTATTATTGTTTTCTATGGAACTGAAGAAAATTTATATTATATTTGAAGTGACCTCCAAAACCCAAGGGGTTATTCACTAAAGTCCGAATTTTTTCGTATAGGCACGAATTCACCAGATAAAGAGAGTCGCAATAGACTGCTACTGTCACAGACGCGTCTTTATAATGAGAATATTGTCGCAGTCGCAACTTTGTTATTGGAATATTGTCGCAATCTTAACTTTAAAAAATTGTTGCCACTTTACAATGGGGAAATTGTAGCGGATTTACTATGGGAACCCGCTGTTTATGAATTTGACAGTTGAATTCGCACCTTAGTGAATAACCCCTTACTCCATTATATCTTTTTCTATTGCTGACATCCAATGAATTGTCATGGAATCATAGACACACACTTCTAAAATGTTTTTCATATATTGTATATGTTTGGTTGCTTTGGAGTATATTGATTTTTTAATCCAGGGGCTTTCCCACTGTGTATTTGAGAAGTTCACTGTCTTTCACTTCTCTACTGGGGGCCATCTGGAACACAGTTTATGGTCCTTGAAATGTTCCGCACAGAGAACAGTGAGATTTAGTTTTATTCAGTTAAAAATAATCATTCATGTAATCCAGGTCTGTTTAATAAACCTAGGGTAGATGTCTAATACATTTTTTTGCTCTGTATGCGTGTTAAATTAATAGCCTCTGTTAATGAAAATAAGTCATTCTGAAGCAATCTGTATTTTTTTTTAATAAAAACCTCAACATGATTTATTGCAGAAATCATTAGCATTTTAGCCTTGTTAAAGCGATGAATCGAAAATAATTTATGATTTGAATGTAATGCAATCTTTGATCTTCAATCTGTTCACCAAACAATGCCTCTGTAAATGTTGCCTTTGGTTCGCTATTCTTAGGAAATTTTGATCCTTAGCTTTTAGAATTAGGTTTCTGTGCAAGCATAACCTTTCTGCTCAATTTTTTTTTTTGTTCTTTCTCAGTTTCAGCTATGGAATATGCAGTAAGTAAGCTTTTTGAGGATTAGCCAGTTCCACAAGCAGCAAAAACTAAAAAAAAAGTATTCAATAATTAAAAGGCAGCGGAAGAATGATTTAATGCTTTAAAGGAGAACTATAGTGTTAAACATTTTCTAATCAATATAGAAGAGTAACAGCAGACTTACCCATCTGCTGCATAATAGCCTACATTTTGAAGATCCTGCGCTCACGATCATTCAGAGAAACTCCCCGATTGGACCCCACTGTATGTGACATATAACATTGCAAAGTATCCACCCTCTTCCTAATTTTGTCGAAACGCCCACTGAAGCACAGATGCATCAGATGCAGGGAATTTTTTACATCTTTGCCTGTGCTTCAGTGGGTGTTTCAGTGAAATTAAGAAGGGGGTGGGTACTTTGTGTTGTTATACATCAAATACATTGGCCTCCGTATGGGAAGTTTTTCTGAATGATCGTGGGCACACAATATTCAAATGTAGGCTATCATGCAGCAGATGGGTAAGTCTGCTGTTACTCTTCTACATTGATTAGAAAATGTTTAACACTATAGTTCTCTTTTAAAGAAGAAGTAAAGCTCATTTTTATCTATGGGTGTTACTTAAGAGGGAGGTATACTTAACTGATCGATCACCTTCTTCGCTCCAGCGCTGATCCTTCAAGATACAGACAATTGAATTTTCTTCTGTTCACTTCCTGCTTCAACTTCAACATCTGTGATACTGTAATGGTCGGCGTGGCCGACCGTTCCTTACCTGGAAGGCGGCTCCTTGGTGCTTCCTCCTTAGGCGCATGAGCCGCGGCTGCCAGGCCTTTATACAATGCCGGCGGTGCGCACGCCGCCGGCGCAGTCACATGACACAGGAGGTGTCGGGAGCGCTCCCGCTGCATCAAGCACAGCGGTTAGTATTTACGGCTGGAGAGCTTGGGCATTCAGTGCCTAAGCTTCCAGCTACATAGGTCCTGGCATTTATTGTCTTAGTAAATCCATTGCTACAGTATTCCTGCTCCTGTTGTGCTTCCCCCTGATTAAAGTGACAGTCCTCTGTTATCTGCTCCTACCTAAGTTGTTCCTGTGTCTGCTCCAAGTTACTTCCAAGTTTATTCCTGTGTTACCCAGTTACTTCCAAGCCTGTTCCTGTGCTATCCAGCTACTCTCAAGCCTGTTCCTGTGCTATCCAGCTACTCTCAAGCCTGTTCCTGTGCTATCCAGCTACTCTCAAGCCTGTTCCTGTGCTATCCAGCTACTCTCAAGCCTGTTCCTGTGCTATCCAGCTACTCTCAAGCCTGTTCCTGTGCTATCCAGCTACTCTCAAGCCTATTCCTGTGTGTTTTCAATAATTCTAAGTTCATTCCTGCTCCAGTGTCTATTACACTATTCAAGTTGGTCTGTGTTATTCAAGCCTGCCTCTGCACCTGACTAGCAACTACCTTAGAGGGTACACTCGAGGGTCGCGACCTGGAGGTCTCCAGCAGCTAAGGCCAGTACCTCCTTGCGGGGGTTAAAGGCGAAGACCTGAGACCTCTTAGATTCCACGCCTCGCAGTTTACCTAGGCCAAACTTCAAGGTAGTACAGTGGGTCCACATTATCACCCGTGACAGATACTTTTTTCTCCTGTGCATGCTCAAACTGCTTTTGAGCATGCACATGAAATAAAAATGGCAATGTTGAAGAACAGGCGTGAACCAGAAGAGGATTGTGATACTACCACAGAATTAAAAAGGATTGCTCCATTTTGAAGCAGAAGGCACTGGTGAAGAGAAGAATGTGACAGGTAAGTATATCCATCTTCTCCCCTTAAGAATCATCCCTAGAGAAAAAACAAGCTTTAGTTCTCCTTTAAGTGAGTTGTTGTGTGATAGTCCTGTCCAGTGTGACTGGCCTGTGTCTTTAGACAGGGGAAATCAAGCGGATACATTCTGGCTAGGAGTATTTTTTATAGTCAAAAGTTGAATCTGTCATTTGCAGTTTCATTTTGCATTGAACTGAGTCACACAGCTAAAGTACTTTACAATTTGTACAAAGGGGCATGGTCACTTACTGGGTGTGGTCTAAGGCACCAAGAATTGTGTGCCTTTAAGCTCCTGAGATGCAAAACAAATCTGGCACCGTCTCTGTCATTTGAATTCATTGGAAGTTTTTAATGCATTAGTCATATTTAATGTATGAAATACGATACATTTTGAATAAAGCTGCCCCAGAAACAAAGAGCCAACCTTAGTTACTACAACCTTTTTAAGTAGACATTAGAACAAGAAAAAAATGTCTGTCTGTTTGTCACTGTTCCATAAATGCATTTTGATTTAAGTATTTTGTACTAATACCAAACTTTTTAATTTACAGTCTGTTTCTTACAGAAGCTCCTTTTCTCCTCCACTTCCACTTTGGCAGCTCAGTTTGGAATCTTAAGTCAAAGATTTGACAAAAAGGATTGAGAATTCTGAATAACCAATCAGATGTGTAACCTCACAGAGCTGCTTCCTACCTGATTCTTTCTGATTGGTTTTTTTTCAGAATTCTATAGCCTGTGGATGAGACTTCTGATTGATATTCCAAATAAATCTGCTAAAGAGGAAGCAGGTGAAAGAGGAGGGGCTTCGGTAAGAATGTAGTTAAAAATTCAAAGGTACAAGAATCAGTTAGTAATAAATATTCCAAAAAACATTTATTTAGCATTGCTAATTAGATGGGCAAATGACTTTTGAAGACTTAACTGATCCGTTAGAACAAATGATCATTTTTAGCGAAGTAGGTTAGCTTGATATTCAGGTGAAAATTATCAATGGGGCAATCTTTCCAGAGGTTTAAAAGCCCATAACAACCAATCATTTGTTAGCATTCACTGGTATAGGGAAAATAAAATCCTATAAGACAAATTCTGATTGGCTGCTATGAGTTACTCGTCTTCTGTATACGATTGGCCCTGTTCATATATATAGAGCTTTTTTCTCACATAAGGAGAAACATATTTGAAGGCAACCCGCTGACTTCTATTGTACCACTGGCAGTACACTAGAAACGATGCCCGCAGATCATAAAAGTCAATAGGCAGCAGTCAGATATGTTTCTTTACAAATAAAAGATAAAACAAGAATTCTTTTCCAAAGCTGTGGAAAATAAACTGCTGTTTTAATTTCCCAATTGTTTTCTGTATATTCTTTTACTGGTGGATTTTATTTTTGTGTATATAAGCCTTGAAAATCCTCCTCAAGTCTGGAAAGGTCTTAAAAAAATATAGAAATAACATATTGGCCACCAATAAACACGGGAAAGTTTTGACATTGTATATTTTTAAAAGGCCATCGTTTCCAGAATAAACATTCCATAGATTTGGAGTGTTGTCTTTCTTAAAGGAGATGATATATTACAATATTAGTTATATAATTGCACTTTATTTTCAGTTAATAGTCAAGTATTTTGAATATAGAGAAACTAAACTAAAAAATGAGTGAAATTTACAAAGATGTGAAACCTGAAAGAAATCATGTAAAATTCACAATGGTTTGTAAATACAGACTATTTGCAAATTACCTTAAATTATCACTGTCTATAACATGGTAAAAGTTAAAGGTTAACATGCCCTTTAATTTCTTCCAGCTCTGTACCAAAGTATGCCATGTCTCAATTTGACTAATTTGATTAAATGTTAAAGCAGGAAATAACATTAGACTGATAAAGGACATTTCCAATTACTTTACAAAGAACTGCTATTTCAGAAGCCACATTTTCATGACATAATGCAGGTATTAGTGGAGAACACATTTTTAATCAGACTTTATGTGTGCATACTGAAATTTGAAATCAGAAGTAATTACAATAATTCCTATTCTATTCTGTATTTTTCTTCTATTTTTTCCTGCTATATATAGAGAGAGGAAAGAGTAGTCGTGTTAGTCCACAGATGCCAAAAAATGAGTACTGTAATACTTGGTGATACCTTTTTTATTGGACTAAGAGTCGTTTTAAATAGACGAGCTTTCAAGAGGTCAGTCCTCTGTTTATCAAGTCACAAGCAATACCCAATACAAGCAAAGTATTGCTCGTGACTTGATCAAGAGAGTACAGACCTCTTGATAGTTTGTCTATTTAGAACGACTGTTACCAAGTATTGTAATACTCATATATATATTGTAAACAGGTCTGCGTGAAGTTTAGGGATGGAGTGTATGTAACGTTTAGAATCCTGTCAAATCTGGCTTAAAATCCCTGGGAATACTAGAGACTGACAGGGTTAAACTGTCAGTAGTTTTCTTAAACTGGATTTGGGCCCAGGGTTTGGGAGTGGCTGAAGAATATTGGGTGGGAAGGCCACTCCTATACTCCATCTCTGGTTATACCTAATTTAGAGCACCTGTGCAAGCTTTAAAAGAAGCACAAGTTAGCTAGAAGAGGGGCCCTGAGTCTCTCAGTGAGAGAGAGAAAGAGAGAGAGAGTCTCTCTCAGAATGTGTAGCTGTGCTGAAGTGTGGTTAGTGAAAGACCACTGGGACTCCCTGGAGTGGGATTTATGGACTAAGAGGTTCATGTTTGTGGGAGAAAGTTACTTTTGAAAGAAAATGCTGTACATCCCTGCTATTTTGTTTGATGTTATTATTTTGCCAAGCCAGGCTGAATTTCTGTTTCGTTTTTGGACTTTCTGTAATTAAACACCATTTCTTAAGAAAGAAACTGGTTGGAAATTCGTTTATTGGAAAAGTCTACCGCAGCAAGTGAGTGAAATCCCTACAATATATATATATATATATATATATATATATATATATATATATATATATATATATATATATATATATATATATATATATATATATATATATATATATATAGTAAGCAGGTCCTTTGGAAAAGTTCTGAATGGAATGTACTGTATATGCCATGGAGATGCCGGTCAGCAGTGGCATAAACTCCTGGAATATTTCTAACTGACAGGGTTAACTGTCAGTGAAGTTGTTCAGGCTGGAGTTTGGATCCAGAGTTTAGGAGTGGCTGAAGAGTTTTGGGTGGGAAGGTCACTCCTAAATTCCATCCCAGGCTTTTTTTCCTAAATGTAGTGCACCTGTGTGCAGTAGTTAAGAATACAAGCTTATCTATAGAGAAGGAGTCTCTCTCTCAGTGTGTGGCTGGAGTGTGTTGAGGTGTGGTCAGACAGGAAAGACCACTGAGACTCAAGGTGTGAGATTTGTAAAAAGGGAAAAGTTACGCGTCTGTGAAAAACTCTGAAAAGCAGATGTTATTTATTTTCTGTTTTTTGTTTTGACAAAGTTCGGCTGAATTTCTGTTACATTTTCTTTCTGTAAATAAAAGATACAACTTCGGAAAAGACTCTGCTTGCAGTTCATTATTGAACAGGACTACCGCAGCCAAGTGAGAAAATCCCTACAATATATATATATATTTATTTTTGTTTGTTTGCTATTCCTTTTCCCCAATATTTCTTGATAATGAAGAAAACCTATGCCTGGTCTTAATTTTCTTAAAGGGAAATTAATGCCAAAAAAAACTCAGACTCAGTTCTGCATATTCACCAAAATGCATATTGCCATGGTGATGTATTGTATTGTCAGACAATTTTGGAACAAGTTTTAAACTTGCTAATTTTGAAGACAAGTGAAGCCTTAAAACATGGGAGGAAACAGTGATAGATACAGTTCCACAGTCCAGTTCCAACAGTCTTCCACAAGGATCTGCTGCAAAGGGACTATCTTTCATAGTAACTATGGAAGCTTAGACATTTCACTCACCTCCTAGAAGCAAACACAACTACCTCACCAGCTGGCAGTACTTCTAACAGCAATCTGGGGAAGCACAGAAAACAAAATGAACACAATGCTTATTTTTATTCTTACACATAAGAACATACATAAAAATATGAAAAAGTTCTGCATAAGATCTCTACATCCACTTCATGATGAGGCTGAATTGTTGAGTCAAGTGTAAAGTTTGCGGTTTCACAGTATTCCTGATGCCACAAATGAAGTTTGTGTTTAACATTATCCAGAAATAACAGCTGCTGTTGAGAGGCAATGGAAAAATAAAATCAGAAAGTCATGCGTAAACTGTTTGATTATTGCTACAACTGTGGTGATGTAAGTGACAACTTATAAGTTATATTTTAACTGTGTTCTCCGAGCGTCCTCTTTACTGCATTATTATTTGGGAGAGTGTACTCATCTTTTTAGGTGCAATTTAGCACACCATGTCATTTAATTTATTTGATAATACAGTATATGTTATAATCACTCCGCAGATGTACACATATTGACTTTTGTTGGACGCCTGTATCTTTCCTTTATACAGTTGTAATGTTGTGTAAGACTGGGACTGGCAACCAGTAAGGAAAAGGAGGTAGCAGCTGGTCACTGGACAGTAGAACTTGTGTACAGACCGTAAGGAGCGGAGTCTAAGGTAACCCCAGTTTTCACCTAGATCTACCGCAAGGAGGTTAGTTCTTAGCTGCGGTGCGATACCCAGGTTGCTGCCTGTAGTCCAGGAGTGAGATACAGAAAAGGTAAGAGTCACCAGGAAACAGACTAGGGTCAGGGAAGGCGACAAACTATCCAGATCAAGGTGCAGAGCAAGGATCAGGACAAGCGGCAGACAATCAGGAACAGGAGGAAGACCAAGATCATACACAGGAACAGGAGAAAGAACAAACGCACCCAGGAGCACCATAGGAGTCCTATAATTGGCGCCATGGCTGAGGCTAAACTGGCTTAAATAGGAAACCTGTGAAAATGCGTCCGCAACGCAATGCCATCATCATGACTAGATCTGATGCCAACATGCACTAGAGCCTTGAGAAGAACACCCACCAAGTGCCCCGAATGGATGTGACCAGAACACCAAGATGGTGACTACGACAGATGCCAACGCAGAAAGGTAACAGGCCAGTGCAGGTGAATACTTCTCCTTCCATGTTGTCAGAAATGTGACTGACAGCTTTGACAATTCTGAAAAAAATAATGGAATGTAACAGCTGGGGCCAGCAGCTCTTTAGGAATGCATACTTTCAATTTACTGATTGACTTTTCAGATCTATGTAGTCTGTCAACCAATTTGCTTTCTTTTAATTTCAGCTGAGCTGCTGCAGAGGAAGTAGGTGAGCAAATTAACCCTCAATTAGGTTTCACAGTTTCTGTAACACTGTAAAGAAGTGTTACCAAGTGTTTTACTACAACAGCATTTTTCTTTCAGCACAGGAGCAAAACTGATGTTCTCAAATGAATTCCTTTTATATGTTGCATTTCTTCCATGCAGATTATTACTGACATGTATACTGAATACTAAAACAATGGTAATAGAAAAATGCAGAAATTGATTTAATTGACTGATAGTTTTCTTGCCAACACTTTCTATTTAAGCATGCAGTGTTTAAAGAATTTTTTTTTTAATACTTTTCAAAACAGTGTAGAAAAAGCAACAATACGAACATTTTCTTGTAAACATATAAAGATAAGGATAAGGTACGCAAAGTGGCAACAATAGCAGAAAACTATATAAAAATGTTTCAAGCAGAACCAACCAAAGAGTACAATTAAACAATAAATGTGTCTAATTTATGTTCTTTCATAGAATATACTTCAGTACATGTGTGATTTTTTAAGTATGATTGGACACATATAACAACTCACCTGTGTCTTTTCTGAGAGCCACTTGAATAATTAACTTTATTCTAGTACAAATCGTGTCTAAAAACTAGGCCACTGGAGAATATGATCAACTTATTAAAAAAAGGATTGCGCTTCACTCCCCACAGCCCTTGTCAAGCTGCATGCTGTTAGTAGTACATTCCAGTTTCTGTTTATAAAAGCAATCTAACCATTATTCAGTCTCTAATTTAACAACCTCCGAAGATGTTATTCTATTAGAAAATGAATTAGAAAATATTTAGCTTTTTTGGAAAGAGCAAATATATTAAGAATGTGTTAACCGCCATAGAAGTGTGCATCAGGGAGTAATTAAATTTAATTTAGGCATGCTGGATTAGGACAAAGAGCTCTGTATACAATAGTCATCATTTCTTTTTGAATAGAGAATGTAGGAATAATGCGCGCGGACATCAGCATGCGCATACTACCATTTGCGAAGTGAGCCGAACACATCGTAGCTCACTTTGCTGCTTCCTGAATTACCCCCATATATATCTTTAACAGAAACTTACATATGACGCTGGAGCCCAGACAATTGCAAAAAGCAGCAGTGTTTTATTGCATCACAAGTTTTGGGTCACATGTTTTGGGTCATATGATTAAGTGCCTTCGCGCGAAATGCATTAGAGGGTGCTCTATGCTTTGATTTTACTTCATTGATGCTTGGATTTTAACGATGTTGAAATATAAATTTGTTGCTTTTACTCATTCTGGAGTGTCGGAGCCATCGTTTGTCTGTTTGCTGCTTCAAGGGCCTCTTACTCCTGGGCACCCATACTGCTTTATACACCGGATGTTGTGGATTGAGTGATCCCCATTTGTTTCCTGCATTCTACCTGCATGGAATAGCAGCACAGTAAAACTCACTCTGTTTGTATAGGACACTATCTGTTTAGTAGATGAAGCCATGAGTTACTCTTTCTGATCTTTCAAGCATCATGCAGTTTGTTCTACTATAAATGCTGCAGGTGATGACCACATTAAGGGGGTTATTGACTAAAGTGAGAATTCAAATGTTGAATTCTCAAACAGTGAATTTCCATAGCAAATCTGAGACTGTGACAATATTTCCATAGTAAAGTTGCGACTGCAACAATATTCTCGTTATGAAGACGCGACTGTGACAGTAGCAACCTATTACGACTGTCTTTAGCTGTCGAATTCATACCTTTACTCAACAATTCAGACTTTAGTCACTGACCCCCTAAATCACGCCATGTTGTGTTTTTTAGACTTAGTTTTATTGGAGTGCTTTTATATAGCTATACATTTATAGTTATATTTCTATATTTTACTTTAAAACAAGTTAAAATATTTCAGCCTCAGCAATTTATCTAATCTATGACTGCTGAAGACTAAATTTTGTTAATTTCGGTTTATTGTTTTCTATCTTTTTCCATAACAATTTTCTGTAAACAGTTGAATCAAAAACAGTGGGCAAGACAAATCAAAAAGGGAAAAGCAGATAGTATGACCATCATTAAACATGCCTCAATGAGTTAAGGTAATATAAAATTACACATTAAATATACATGCAGTTCTACATAAAAGCTACTGCTAGCACACTGGAATACCTAGATGCACTGAATTTGACAATAGCCTGGCTATCATTTAGTCTCACAAATAATTTTTTGCTCATACATTACTCAAACAGAAGCAATTTAAAAGATTGAAGTATATATATCTCTCTATAAGCCAAATATTGTCTGCTTACAAAAATCACTTTGAATTTTTTTTACTTACTTTGAGGGTTGTAGACATTCAATGAAACACTTTCCGTTGTTACTTTTTTTTAAACAGTTTATACTAAAATGTCTGTGAAAAGATTATTAGTGTAATTCCATTCTTAGAGAAATTATTTTAGCTCATATAGACAACCAACAATCATAGTTTGGACACCTACCTTTTAAATAATAAACATACATATTTGCATTTAAAGATATACCTAGAAATCCCCAGCAATAAATATGGCAAGGGAAGCACCCTTGGCCAACTCATTAAAATGTGTCTATGAATATCTGAACATAGAACATCAAACACACAGTTCTTCATCTGTTACAAATTACAGCTAACACAATGTAAGCCAAGCCTACTGAACAGCTGGACAACTTCACTCAATACATCATAGGTTTATATTGCTTCACTCTTTTGTCATTTATTGTTTTTTAATTGTATGACTAATGCTATTCCTGCTGTAATCAATTGGATGCTATTCAGTTTCCTTTTCTTTGGCCTTAAAAGTAAGTCACATAAATATACCGTTGATATAAAATAAAGAAGGGAAAAGCCTAATTTGACAACAGTCCTCTTTAGTTACCAGGCAGAACAGTCAGGGCTTAATGTATTATTATAAAAATGTCACCCTTCGCGTGAATTCAACAAGCCACCAGAAAGAGTCAAAAATGATTTCTTCTGGCATTTGCCTTTATTCACTGCATTTGGACAAGAGGAGTTTTAATGTAAAATACAAGTATTTTATTCATTGCAAAGTTTTAATAGGTGTCCGAGTTTACTTTAAATGGGTCAATCTGTTAAGGACTTCTTGAAAGGATTTTAAACACTTAGATAGTCCTGGAAGATGAACAGTTTTTAAATGGTGTATATTTTAGTAGCTGCTAATCTTTATATCAAGGACAATCCACGTCTAACTATTGTGAAGAGCCACATTATGTTATTACAGAGAAGTATGTACAGTAGTTGTTGCTGGTAAGGATATATGTTTTACGCGATTTTGAAAATTTAAGAACTCTCAACTAATATCATAGTTCCAAACTGATCTTTGGGTTACCCAGTTCTGCTAAAGCCTTGTCTGTTACCCTTGATTGCCCTCGTGTACTATAATTTCTGAGCATGAACACCCTTTGAATTTCAGTCTTGAGAGGAGAGATTGGTGTAAATTTGATAAATCAGTTTGTAGATATTCCAGACGTATGAACTCAGAAGTTACTGACTTTAAAGGCCAACAGGCTTGGCCATTTGTAGGGCTTCAATGGCTTATAACACCTCTTAAGGAGCGGTTGTCTCTGAAAGGGTTTGCTATGGCAGCATCAGTATTGGTGGAAGGTGAATTAAATTGATGATAAAGTTAGTGATCTCTACAAATGTATTGATAATCTTGGGGTTTCATATCGTTTCTTTTTCTAAATATGAAAGTTGATTGATGTCATTTATTTTTTTAGTGGTCTACTGTATAAAATTAAAAAGAAAAATTCAGATAAAAAGATGGTAAAAATAATTTTATTTTCTATGCAATATCATCAGTGCAACATAGTTTAACCAAAAATAACACAACTGTCTCTCAGTAAATTAAAGTTAAGGCAGGTCAGAATTCAAACGCAACCATTTGGATGTTCAGAAACTGACCTTTTTATTTTATTTCTCATAAATGAATGAATAAATGGACATATGTATTCAGTGTTCAGAGCGACACTAGGCTTATAACATGTCAATATGATCATGAGCTTAGAAAACTGTCAATAAAGACACTGCATCAACAGTGAGATTTTATTTACCGAGAAATACTTCCTGTTTATGCGTGAAAATCCATGTCACCCCTCACCCCATACTGTGTCATTTATCATATCATAAATATAACAGTGTGTGCACATGGATCATATTGATGTGCATGTTTCCTTTTAATATGTATTTATTATGTTCTTAAAATATGAAGCAAATACAATCAATAATGAATAAATGTATATGTTGTAAAAATTAACAACTGCAATACGTAATGCATAGAAATACTGAATTCATCTTTTTTCTAATGGCAGTGGAAGTTATCGTTTGTGTATTTCTTTTCTGAAATTTATAAGGATATTATTAGACACTGAGGAGTTCCATGACCATATAAAGGGCATGGAACTCTGGGGTGACTTTTAATATCCTTATAAATTAAAGAAATTGCTTTACCACTTGACAAGCAATGTTGCTAGAACAGAGGTTTTTTTTTTTTGTAATTTCTTTATAAGATTCAGCTCTTGATTGTGCCTTTGTATCACCCAGAATACTTTAGTGTAAGGCTGTACTGTTATACTGTAGCTTGTTCAGAAATACTGCAATTCCCATAATTTCATGTCACCCACAACAGGTTCTTAGAGTAGAAGAACCAGTTTGTGAGTATTTGTTCTTTTATTTATCTAAAAAATATATGCAGCATTAATACCATATTTCAGGAAATGTTTAGGTTTTGTCTACATTTCCCATGATGCACTGTGAAGAATCAGATGCGGACAAAGTCCTTAGATTAGTCCTACTATTTTCATTATATCATCATTACAGCCCTGTAATAATGTTTCAGAACATTCATGAATAAAAATCCCATGATCCCTTGAAACCTATTTACTCACTGGAAGGGTACTGTGGCAGTCTGAGGGACACAGCAGCATTTAAGAGAAGTACCTGGGAAAAGATGAATCATTACCATGTTTCAAAACAATGTTTTTAAACAGGAAAGGTGAGTGATGTCTGAACTAGCCAATTATAAGCTTATAATTTACTGGAAGTTCCATGTACATCCTGTGTGTACTGTGTATTATTTATTATTTAAGAGGGTCTCCATAGAGTTGAAACTTAAGGGAGCAGTCAGTTTTTAGTAACTGCCCAAATATCTACACTATGACAGACAGGGCTAACCTTAGGATGGGGGCCACTGTGTGAACGCGTAACACAGGTGCCCCCCATTATTCAACTCCCTCTTAGTACCATACTTGAACCCCTTCACTTACTCAGAAGCTTCAGTCTACTAGTTCCTGCTTATTTTTCTTGTCAGTTACAACCCTCAAACACAAGTTTCTGACTGAAAACTTATAATATATATTTTCAATCAACCTATCCATTTTTTGTAATCTTGCATAAACAGCATTTTTCATAGGCAACAAATAACCATAACAGCTAAAACCCCAAATAAATGTCCTTTCTTCTTGCAAAGATTAGAAGTGAAATGTTGAAAATGTAAAATAAACATGAGCAGAAGCTGCATTAATAATTAATTTTGTGTACGCAGGCTGTATATTGTATTTTTTTATATTTACTTGGCACAAGTGTTACCATTTTCAAAGTCTTAAAGAAAGAGTCTTAAGAAATCTATAGTAAGCTATATTTCAGATTGATGCTGACTTCTGTGAGTTATATTCACCATTCTAAAACCCACTGAAAATGACCTTTGCCCTTGTGTCTTTAGAATTTTTGATGTGGCTCCTGTGAGATTAAAACCTTACCTGATTTTTGTCATGTTGAGTCTGGTCTGACACCTTTGCCTGGAGCAAAGAATTTTCTGCAACATACAGATATTGACAGAGCTTACACTCTTTTGATTTGTTTATACGTATGTATATTTTTATTCATAAAGCGCCACTAGGTTACGCAGCACTGTACAATTCAACAATACAACCTGAATACAGGAAAGTGCTTAACTAAGAACAAGTGAAGTAAAGTACAAGCATAAAATCAAGAATATACATCACTCTAAGGGGGTAATTCAGAATAGTGCGAAGTGAGGTCCAGAACCTTCGGCTCACTTTGCACAGACTGTTATTCGCTCGTTGATGTCCTGCACGCGGACATCAGCGAGCGCATAACAGTCAGTGTGAAGTGAGGCGAAGGATCCGGACCTCACTTCGCACTATGGTGAATTCCCCCCTAAGTGCCAGACAATGACTGAAACAAGAGGAGGGATTCCCCTTCCCTGTAGAGTTTACAATCTAAATAGAAGGAAGACTTACTTAAACAGATAGGAGGGTAGGGCTGTTTGACATAGATGCCACTTTTAACTCACGATAGCCACCATTTACAGCTTAAATTATGCACCCTATGCTGGCATCTTTCTGGGAAGAAGATTGACACCAGAAATTTAAAGGGCAATGGTTAGTGTGTCCTTAGTTAATTATGCATTGTCTTACATCACAAGTTTCCTAGATTCCACAGGGCAGTACGTTTTACAGGTCCCCTGTTCCAACTCCAAACTCCCTGGTTCCCTAGCAGTCCTACCCCAAGCCCTGTACATGATGGCTGGACAAACAAGAAGAAGTAGGTGGTGTGCTGGTGGTGTCAGTAGTAGGGGGGTACAGAATTGTCCCTTTGTTACCCCTTGGGAATTTGGGAAATAGATTTTATAAAAGTTAGTTTTGGTAGAGTAATTGCAATATAATTTACTAAAAAAAAGAGCCCACTAATCTTTGCATTTAAACCTGAATAAAATTCATGTGTATGATGTATTGATTAAAACTCTTCACTGAAATAAGTATTCATATTTTTTAACAGGATTCTCAGCAATAACAAGATTTCACTTCTGAAGAATAGATCATTTATTGGACTACGTTCCCTTGAGAAGCTGTGAGTATGATTTGTACTGCATGACACACAACTGTTTATAAGAAAGAAAAGCAGCAGATAAAAAGGTAATTTAGAGCATAGACTCTGAGTTCATTTCGCTTGTCAATTGTTAGTCTTTGCATCAAGAAGCCAGGATGACACTGGGAAGTTATCTGTATAAATAAATATGTAAATGTAGGGTAGGCAAAAAAGAGGTTAAAAAGTAAATGAAAGTACATGGAGTTCTGAATAAGAGTACAGAGACAGTGACCTTTTAAAAGGCATTCGAAACAACTAGATAACAATATTTAAAATTCCTAATTTTAATAATTTTCCTTTGGTCACAGCATGTTTTTATATAACAGCTAATGCCAGTATATTCTGATTTACAGACTTAGATAGCATTGTTTTTGCAACATTATTTCTTCAAAATGACCAAAATTATAAAATGTAGCGGATTTTGAAAGCTGCCATCGTCATTTAACATAACTTGCAATATTATGAAGCAGTGGTTCTTAACCAGGGTTCTATCGAACCCTAGGGGTTCGGTGAGTCGATCTCAGGGGTTCGGCGGAGCCTCTGCCACGGAGGTCAAGACACAGAGGTCAAGTGATTTATCACTAAAGAAGAGTTCAGTGAATGTGCATATGAAACTGGTGGGTTCAGTACCTCAAACAAGGTTAAGAACCACTGTTCTAAAGTGTTAGTAGTAGTTATCACAGAAAAACCTGCCTTGGTTTCTGGCACTCCGATTTCCTCCTACAATCCAAAAACATACATTTGTGTGACTGAATAGGGAAACTAGATTGTAAGCTCCACAGGGCAGGGACTGAAGTGAATGATGAATCTCTAAAGTGCTGCGTAATATAGTAGCGCTATATAAAAAAATGAATAAATAAAAAAAAAAGTACTGTGTTATCTTTTGTGATCTTAACTATGTTAAAACAACTTGTGTTATTTAATATAATCATTCTAAGGGAGAAATTCTATAAACTTGAAAAGACACGATTTTGTCTTTTTGAGTTGATTTTCACGAGATCTCAGCTGTTTCTTGTGGTAAATGTCGATCATTTTTTTCCGATAAAACTCGATCAAAAAGTTTCTATCGATAAATAGAGATCGAAGAAAATCGATCGTCATTTATCGCAAAAAACAGCCGAGATCTTGCAGGAATAAACTCGAACAGACGAATTTGAATAAAGACGAATAAATTTCACCCTAAAATTGTTAAATGAAAAAGCTAGCTCAGCCAAATTTGGAGGCCCTTCCTCGTTGAATGATTCCATGTGCAAACCTGATACCTTTATGTTTATGTATCCCAGCAGCAGGTTGGTGGATAAGATGATAAATCACATGGGCTGTCAACAGGAGCTGTGAAATAAATACAGATTGTCTTTCAAGGAGAGTAATAATTATAAAGCTAAAGTTTACAGTAGATAGATAACAGGAAATTGAAGAGTGACTATTCATTTAAGGCCTCACTAAGAAGACAAAAAGAATAGTCCCAAAGAATGTTCTGTGGGATAAACTTAAACCTAGTTGAGATCTATGGGAATAATTTTGAATAGTTTTCGACATGTTGTGCATTTACTGCTATATGGCTGTTGTGACAATGTATCTCTATTCCAGTTTAATATAACTGTTACATGTTTTTTAAGGAAAGTACTGGAAGGGTATTCTGGGTCAGGGGGATGCAACTACAATTGCACAATTGGGATGAAAAAGAAAGTTCTGGTATTGTAAAAAAAGAAAGCTCTAGTGTTGTAAAATAGAAAGCTCTGGTATTGTCAACTCCAATACCACTCTTGCAAAGACCATACCATAAAAGGAAGTTCACTGTGAAATAAAACAAAAAATAGATTATTCAGCATATTCACAGTGAGTGTTGGAATAGCCACTGTTTGAATTATTTAGTTATTAGAACAGTGGCTATGCTACATTCACCGTGAATATGCTGAGTACTCTGTTTTTTTGTTTTATTTCACGTTGTTTTGCGTGGTGAACAGGACATGCAAAGGAAAGGTGTGAACTGAAAGCAGCTGGCGGAACCTCCATTATATTCTGTGGTAATATAAAAGGAAGTTCAGGGATATGACTTAGATTAGACTAGATATATTTAGAGTGTAAGCTCTATGGGGCAAGGACCTCCAACCTCTTGTGTCAACCACAACCTGGCACTTAAAGTGATGTATCCTTGTGATATTTTACTTGTATTGTTTAATGCACTTTTCCTATGTCTCTATTGCATTTGTATCGCTGAATTGTACAGCGCTGCGTAAATTTGTGGCACTTTATAAATAAAATTATACATACAATACATGACCTCACCAAATTCCACCCACATTTAACCACTGCTACTATGTTGCAGTCAGCTAGCATAGGGGCGGGAAGTAATTTATGTATGTGGGTGGTGGTTGTATAAGATTAGGGAAGGTGTAAACTGTACTTTATCCATTTGATACAAGTGAAAATCAGACTCTGGCACAGTAAATTGGCATACAAATAATCCTACACGTCTGTGCAGTTACAATGTAATACTGAGCCCCGCAATAAAAGAAAACTCTAATCACTGAAGTTAAGAGACAGTAACACCAAAAATTGAAACTACTTCAATTTCATTTATAGTTAGTATTTATTCAGTCTCTGCTTCCAAACATTCTAAATTGTGTATGGAAAGTATTATTATTATTTTAAGCTATTAAGCTTAAGAAATCAGGCTTTATGGCACACTTTCTGTATATGCTTTATGTAAAGAATCATAGGAAACAATGGGACTGGGTGAGGTTTGAAAAGATGGCTACTATCAGTTAAGGTAAGAACAGCCAAAAAAGCAATACAATTCATGAATTTTACTTCAACAATAACATTTTTTACGACAGCTATATTGAAATTACTGACATGACAATCTAATTGGGAGTTTTTATTGTTTTGTTTCTGGTGTTTGGTGTAATTGGTCCTTTAAGTTGCCTTGGGTATTAATACTGTCAACTGAATAGCAAGAGACCCAGCTTTAGGCTGGGTTCACATGAGTGTAAGATGCGCAGCACATCATACACGCATGTCTGGAAAAAAAAAAGAAAAATAGGTTCTGGCATATTTTTCATTTGTACTTACCAGGGACAGTGTGAACACTCCCTCATCATTCACAGCACTTCCTGCATGTCGCATTTTGGGTGCGGCATATATACGCTGGCCAAAATGCGACACACAGCATTCTGGACACAGCTTATGCACATCATACGCTCGTGTGTCCGGAACTAGGTAAGTATCATCGGCTTGCATTGAGCCGTATTTTTTTTTTTTGCCACGAGCGTATGATGCGCTGCGCATCATACGCTCGTGTGAACCCAGCTTTAATACAGCTTCACCTGTACCTCACTGTACTGTTTACAACTGTATCCACAAAAAAAACTGCCCTTCAAATTAGCAGAGCAATGCTGGCCAGTCTATTTAATGAAATGGCCTTTATCTGATGTTTTGTAATTGGAACAATATCATTTCTTTGTAATTGTTCCGTTTAATTAGGTTGCCTAATTGAATCTGCATAACACACTGTATAATTGAAACCAGCACCCAAAAAAAAAAAGGTGAAAGCAGGAGAGGAGGTGGTGAATAGGAGAAACAATAGAGAAGAGAACTCAGTTACTTTCTGGATCCATCTGAAAGGGAATTTTATGTTTAAGAACAAAATGGACTATTGATCTTAAAAGAAAAGCAATGTCTGAAATGAAGCACAATCTCTACTAAATTAAATCCATCTGACAATCCTTTCCTTTTTTTTTTAATTAGGATTTGTGATGATGGTAAATATTTCATTACATTTATTAGTTTCTCCCACTCGCTGTTTTTCAGTTGACAAATGGAGCGGATTTAACAAACGTTATCACTTCTTTTACTGGGAATAAAAGTCTGTGCCAGGGGGGCACCGTGTTTTTCTCCTCTGTGCAGATGCGTATGACAAAGGGTTCCACTTTTATATTTTTGAACATGAAAATGGGGATGTTTTTCCATCCCAATTGTGTGATAAGTGCATTCATTTAGTCAGGGAAAACAGGGGAAAATGGATGTTCTGTTAATAAAAAAAGAATTAGAAATGAAATAGGATTTTTAAATGGAAGATTTTGGATGATGTTATCCCTGCTGTTGCTTTATCTATACAAATCCAATGTAATAAATAAGTTCATAATGCAAAAGGGATGAAAAGCTTAAAGTATTTTGTTTGGATATCTACCTGTTCAATGGTGAGAGGCAATAATCAGAAAAAATTAGAATTTGCCTTTGAAGTTCTTCCACACTTGAATGAACATAGAAAGTGAGTGTGGCTCTCTAACATATCTTCCATGTTCCTTTGATCAGCTTCAGAGCGACAGCAGAATTTTCATTTAGCACTAAATAGAAGAAGAACAGTTCAGCTACAAGGAGCCCATATATGAAAGCATCTCGGCAAATTAAACGGTTTAGGGATTTCATTTTTTTTTTTTAAGGACGAGCATGAAACGGACATAAGAATGTTGCGCTCGGCAGTCATCATTGTAAATGTTATCTTCTAACAGAAAGTGAAATAATCAAGAAAAAAACGCACTGGTCTTAATTCTTTATTAGTAGACCCAAAGAGTCATAAGCAATAACGTGATGTTTTGTGAAATATAAAGCACTTGATAAGGATGCTAAGCCCCTGATGCATTATGACATCACTTATGGCTCTTTGACTAGGCTAATAAATAAACAGGATAGTTTGCCATTTTCTTAACTTCTTTTTGGATGAATTTAGGGACTAAGTGGACACCCCTTAGGAAGATGCACTTGGTAAACAGAAAGTGGGTCATTCCAAAGGATGCGCAGTGTTTATTAACATTCTGTTTAGGAACTGGAACAGGCCTGATATGAAATGTAAAATACATTTGCATTGCGCATTTTATATGCACCGTGAGCTGGATGCAATATTTATGACTTTACTATTGGATAATAAACTTCAGAACCCTGTGTGTGTGTAATGCTTAGGAGGGTAGTTAACTTCCTCCCTAAACTCTTCATCTTAAACAGTTGTGGGTTATCTCCAACCTCTAGATTAACCTAGGTTTCTAACCCCCCCCCCCCCATTTTTCTGGTTTACTGCACTAAATTGGTGCTTCTCCATCTCATTGGTTGGCCCTTGTCATGTGCCATTTATTTCAGCTGGGCATACTAGAGTCTGACCTTTATATAATTTATGTATTTGCAACAAAACAGCAACTTGTCTTGCCTCCATTCATTATATGTTGTCACTTTGTACAGTGCTATTAAAGTACAATGTTAATGCACCAGCAGAGAATATTCACATAAAAATGAACCATTCTATTCTTAGACAAGCCTAAAGCTATTAAAGGGGCACTATGGCCAATGAAAATGCATAAAATAAATGTTTATGCTGTACAGTCCATGTAATTGACTTTATCAATATTGCATGCATTTTAGAAAATAATAATAAGGCATTATTACTGTAACGCTTCCATTACACAGTTTATACACAATTATGTTGATTTGATTGTTTAGTTCACCTGCATTTGATTGACCAGAAAGAATGCATTGACCAATCAGAGAAGAGCAAACAGATAATGCAAGGGCAAAGGAACTGGACTAACTGGTATAAAGAAATAAATATTTTCATTGTATTACCTTGATGTGTGTAACTAGATATTTCATTTTAAATGAAGCCTTTTGGTGCAGCCTAACCCAATAACTTCTTTTTCAAATTTTATGACAAACTCTACTAATTGAAGTTTTTAGAGCACCTGTGCTAACTGATGATGTGAAATGCATGGCTCAATTAGATGTGACCCTGAAGATAAAATGGAACTGAAGTTAAAAATTTAAAAAGATAGGATTATTTCTATGGGGAATTCCAATGGGACAATATTGTTTTCTAATAATAAATATATTTTTTCAAAAAGTCATCTTTTCATTAACCAGACATGTGTTAGTAAAGCAAATGAAAGTGTAAAGTCCCTTTTAACATTTTACTCTGAGGGTTATTTGAATAATGGAGAATAGATTGTGCAAATTCACAAATATAAAATTAAGGTTAAAACCATTTGGGTAATGTTTATTTTTGCACATTTTAAATGTTACTTGATTGTTTGCACATTGGAGCAGATTCCGTGCTAGTTAGAGTTTCCCTTTAAAACAATGTTTATTTCTCTATATCATATATATAGTCTGATGAGCACCAGCATTTAGAACCCCTGAAGGCAGCCATTCAGTTACTGTATGCACTTCACAGAATCAGAATGGGGAAGTTGATTATAGGGATGTTATCTTGGTTGAAAAATAAATCATTCTTTCCGTTTGTGATGAAATTGCTTTGTGAAGTGCTGGATAATCTAAGAGATACTTTCTGTATCATTTTTATTTAAGTAGGTGTTTGCTTTATAATTACAGAACTGACTGATAGCAAAAAGATGTAAACAAGGTATTTTTGCAAAGAAATAAATTGTCCCTTGTTGGTTTTTTTCCCATTAGCTTAGATTTGTCTGCACCACAGTTCAAATAGGCATCCTTTTTATATGGCCAGTCTGAAATATACCCTGTAAAAAACAGGTGCACACAAGTCTATACCAAGGCGTGTGGTGACTCAGTGGTTAACCCTGGATTCTGGGTTCAATTCCACTCTGGACTTATGGAATATGTATGTTCTCCTCTTGCATGGGTTTCATCCTAAAATCCAAAAACATACATATATATGTAAATTGAAGCCTGACTAAATTGTCCTTAGTCTATGGACAAAATATGCTAAAGTCAGTAAGACTGCTCTTGGGGGGTAATTCAGCATGCAGCGAAGTGAGCTCCGCGTTCGGCGCACTTCGCAAATTGTATCATGCGCATGCTGATGTCCTGTACACAGACATCAGCATGCGCATTAAAGGGATTCCCGTCCCGGCGAGACCAAAAGATTTTCCTCGCCGAGACGGGAATCCCTTTAATGCGCATGCTGATGTCCGCATACAGGACATCAGCATGCGCATGATACAATTTGAGAAGTGAGCCGAACGCTTCGGAGCTCACTTTGCTGCATGCTGAATTACCCCCTTGGTCTTTCCAAGTTTATCGCGTGAGATCTCACGATGTTCCTGCAAGATTACCGCACAAGTTTGGTGATTTTTCCATCTCGATTTTTTCTATCTCAATTTTTCTAATTTTTACTGGAAAGGTAGCCAATCCATACCTTACATTAGTAGTATGGCTACCTATTTATCAAAAAAATCGAGATTGAAAAACTCGATCAAAAAACTTGCGCAGTAATCTTGTGAGATAAACTCGTAAAGACCGAGAGCGGTGTTTCCGGCTTTCATAAAATGTACCCATATATGTGTGTGACTGAATAGAGAAAGTAGATTGTAATCTCCATAGGGCAGGAACTGAAGTGAATGATGAGTTTCTGTAAAGCGCTGCATTAAGATGTCAGCACTATATAAATAATTACAATACAATACAAGGCACTAGCACGCTATCATTAGGAAAAAATGAGAAGACATGCAACATTAAATTGTCAATATGATCATATTCCAGCAGAATGCATAACATGCACAATGAATAGTTTCCTTTCTTTCTCACAGTTAATAGCACCTCGTGCAAGTTATTATATATGGACAATACAATAAAAAAGGGGGAAGGATATACCCCAACAATCCAGCATAACTCAGGAACCATGCTTAGCTGGATTCCTAGCTCTTCAGGGCATCTATATTAAGGTCTAAATTTCACTTTTTCCCCTTTTCAGTTTGTCAAAAAACAAATAGGGTAAGGTTAAATAAACTACATGAAAGCGTTTTGATAAAGTTGAGCAGTAATATTTCAGTTAAATATAGTCAGTTTCCCCTTTTCCCCTTCTGTCTTTGATAAATTGATAACAAAAATTGTCCAGTAAAAAAACAAAAAACTGAAAAAGCTAAAACTGATTTCTCCCTTTGATAAATGTCCCATTTTTGTCCTTAGTGACCTAAAACGGATTTTTGATTCATTATTCTATCCTATTTTGATCCTTTTCAATCCTTAAAATCACTTAATTTCTGTTTAAATCCATTTTTAGATTAACAGGAGTCTTGCGACTTTCCGTGTCTTTAAGATGAACAGGATTTTAAGATTTTGCTATAAGAACCATCTAAAAATGATCAAGCTGAACAGTTTGTTATATGAGATTATACAGAAAACTTTTATCTTCCTAGATATTTCTCCTTGGTGTCATGTGGTTTGCAATACCCTAATAACAGCCTGAGTCTTTCCAGTAAAGGACCTTATGATAA
>WMED01000660.1:0-32100 GCA_019650415.1 Pipa parva
CAGGTGCGGTGAACACCTGATTTGCTTTCTGCACAAAAAATGCATTCAAAGAATTTTTCATGATTGCACTATTTCAAATTATTCTAATTCGTTGACCAGCACTTGTACAAGCTAATCTCTATTATTCCATACATTTCCACATGTTTCATCAATTCCTTCAATTAAGATGTTTGTAAAAGAGTGTTCAAAACAATCGGTGCTTATGGGAACCACTTTTTAAGCATGCAGTTTTACATTATTCTGATCATAAAATGATTACTCAATAATTTTTATTTACACACAAACATTCTTTTTGTTCATTTGATGGTCAATAATATAAATTTTCTACTATGTGTGATCATTTTCTGTTTATTTTCTTTTTTTTTTATTATTATTTTTGATCAGTGTATAATTACCCACAATGGAATATTTCCATAAGATTATTTGAAAAACAAATGTGTTGCATATCGTGTCTTAAATGAACTGGGACCTTAATATTTTTCAGTTTCCTTCTATTTACTGCAGCATGTTTAATGACAAAATCAATTAATCGAGATTACATCTAGTTTCCCCTATATACAGCTTTAATTAGTACTTTTGTCTTGCTTGCATTGTTGTAGCTGGCTCGCTTTATTGCTGTAAAATGATTTACCTGCCTTAGTACTACATATCTTGTCTGCTTTCCTTATGGCAGAGTTTCAGCCAGGAGTGCCATGGAAAGGGATCCAAAACATTGACCCTGAATCTGATCCTTATGTGACCCCTGGCAGTGTGCTGGGGGGTCCAGCCCCATCTCCCATTGTAGATACTGACCACCAGCTACTGCAGGACACCCCAACAGGTAAGATTTGGTTATCAAATATAGCTAAACACTTTATTTGAATAAAAATTGTTGAAGTGCCCCTTCTGCTAGATGGAATCAGGGAACCAGCTTTACTGACCACTTTTTAACAGTTATTCAGAAATTCTTCACCACCAGTCCTTACCAACTTGGAATGAATGTCGTTCAGCATTGAATCTCTTTCAGTCAGAACCCCAAAAACATGATTTTGGAGGAACTGCAAAGTCCGTATTTGGCCAGCTAATCCCATTACCATTAAGCTAAAAGAAAAACCTAAAGCTGTGCAAGTAAATATGAACATCTTAGCTTCTGTAAAGAACAAGATGCAAATGTTATATTAAAGAGCCATTCATTTCAGTATTTAATCTTATATCTCTCTCTTGAAATTGTATCTTTTTCGATAGGGTCCAATTCTTCCCTCAACACCTCGCTGCCTTCACCTGGTGCCTGGCCCTTCAGTGCCTCTGATAATATCCATAGCACTTCAGGTAATGGGAATATTTGGATAAGCAAACAAATAGCAGATTAGAGATGGATAATAGTGGTGCTGTCCTTTAAAGTTTGTGTCTTAGAGTGGCCTGTTGTTGCATTCTGCTGTTTAATGTTACAGGAAAGCACTGTATAGTGCTTATTTAGAGGTATGAGTGTTATACTTTATAAGCAAAATTTTTATTATAAGTTATTAGAAAAATTTCTTATCATGCATTTATAGCTGATTGTCATTTTTATTCAGTCTGGACTGTTCCTTTAGTGACAACCTGCCCTATATCATCTTTCACTAAGGTTATATATGCCATTAACCTGCTCTGAGTCATACAACTCTGTGTCACTTTCATTTCTTTCTACTCCATTAGATTGCAAACCTAAGTGAGCAGAGTACCTCTCTTCTTTAATGTCATTTTTTCTGTTACAAATAAGTGTTTGTCTATGTGTTGTGGGGATTCCTTGAATGGTGGGATATAAGTTTAGCTTCACCAGGCTGGAATCTAGACATTTGCTATATCGAATCATTGTTTATTTCACACATAGGAAATTAAACAGCCCATATCTTAAACAAAGGGATGTAATAGATGTAAAAATAGTAGACTTCTCATCGGAAACAAAAGATACTCTTTGCTATCTTAGATAATGACATGGTATTGGTACCTTGTACACCCCTATGTTACTTTACAATATATAATTAATTACATCATAATGTATAAAGATATTTTAGTACATGCTAATTGTTACATGGTTAACAAATTTATTAGAAAAAATATAACATGGGCATAGGCGTTTAGAATATGAAGTCGTCTTTATTTTTTGCTGTCTCTTAGCACTCTCTGCAAAGTTTGGGGACTACAAATCCGCTTGGTCACCAGACCCCATTGGACATAACTCCTCACATCATTCGAACAAGATGTGGAAGAACCAGATGTCTAGGAATAGCCCTGGGCTGCCTCGTCCCCCTCCAGGGCTAACAAACAACCCCAAAGCCACCAATTCTCCCTGGAACAGCACAGCATCTCGCTCAGTCAGGGGCTGGGGTGGACAGGACTCTCGAATGACATCTGGTAATATAATCTATAAGCTTAATTTTGTCTGGTTCTTATTATTGTAACTTGCCTGACACTAGTAGTACAAGTATATAATTTTTGAGCCAGGAAGTCAATGACAAATTATGGAGCAAGGTGGCAAATAATTCTAAAATAAAAAATTGTTTTAAGCCGTTTTATTCATAGCATACTAAAAATAAGTGTCTACGGTAAACATTTTCTTTAAAGTGTTGCAATGAAATTATTAAAAAGGATTTGTGAATATTGAAGAACATATACATGACACAATGTATTTTGCTGCTGTAATTACTAGTTGCCAACCATTGCAATTCACTTAAAACTTCTTAATCCCAGTAAGACAATTACACAGCAACCTAAAGGGCTACACACATTTTAAGGCCCATTTCACATGAAGTCATGTCACTAGTATTTATGTATATGTCATACATATGTTTCATTTGTAAGTGACGAAATGTTGAGCAGAGTTTGCCCAATGTTTTTATGTACAGACAATCTGTTCCATCAGTGCTTTATAACCTTTGTAAGTGATGTAGTGTTCAGATTATCAAAGAACACTGAGGTTTACCAGTTAGCCATGGGATTAGGAATTCTTTTTTCCTAATAATGTATGTGAAAAGAACCATATTTCTATGCTTTTTTGTGTGCAGCATCTGCTTGGAGCGACGGTGGATCTGTTCGTCCTAGCTATTGGCTGATCCTCCATAATCTCACACCACAGGTACTTTATAGTTCTCTTTGAGTCCATCTCAAGGAAGCAGTGTTTTGGAAAATTGTATTCAACATTGTGTACATCTTTTGTTTTCTGCACAATTTTAAATTGCTTTTCTTGAGACATCTTTGTAGATTCATTATGCAATGAACAAGCAGAACAAATTTTTAGTCTTCTTTCTCTTGATTTTTCCCACAAAATTTTGTCATATTTGCTTTTGCTCTACCCATACCCTTCCTTTTAATCTTTACTTCTGTACTTCTCTTCAATCTTATTAATAGATCGATGGCTCCACCTTGAGAACGATCTGCATGCAGCATGGCCCACTGCTGACATTCCATCTCAACCTCACCCAGGGCACAGCTCTAATCCGATACAGCACCAAACAGGAGGCAGCCAAGGCCCAGAGTGCCCTCCATATGTAAGTTTGAAACCTTTTATGATCTGACCAACTTTTTAGGATGTATAAACCTATACAGATATTGTGATTCATTATTTAACGCTATATAATTAACTTTTACAATGTAAGTGAAACATTTCAGTTTCAGTTATATTAAAATCCTCTTGTTTTGTGTAAATCCTGACTGTCTTTGGCAGGTGAGATTACATAATGAAAGCATTAAATGCAGTGAGCCATCTATTTCACTTGCATGCAGATTACAAGAACCAGCCTATTATTCACATATCTGCAGTCAGTTACTTAGATTAAAACAAATCTGATTGATTTTTATATACCGGTATGTTAAGCTATTTAATTGTCTTCTATCTTATTCAAAGCTTCTTTTTTTTTTTTTTTATAAATCCCACTTATGGCCCTTTTGTGTAAAGGTCAGTAATAGTTATCATAACCTAAATTATATAAACATTAATTTAATCTCTTAACCTGCAAGTTTGGCTTACAGTATCACATGAGTTATTTGGTAAGAGATATTTTCTCCCCAAAAAAAAAAATCATACTTTTCAATATTGAGCACAAAGGGGAGGGGGGGGGGGAGTGAGCACATAAATAATGTAATAAATATATACTTCAGTGATGCTAGCGGATAAAAAAAATTGTCAGATTAACAAAGAAGAAAACAGTATCCTAGTTTCACACACTGAATTTTATTTCAAAATACAATACACTCTTAAATTGGACACAAAAGTTAAAAACAAATAAAATAAGCAAAAGTCTAGGAAAAACGCTAGACTTGAATCAAAAGTCCGCAAGCATAACCATCAGTATTACATAAATAAATATATTAGTATTAAAAAATAAATAAAGCCAACAAAAGATATTCAGGATGTTAGCAGCCCTGAAAAGAGGTATCTAATATTAATGAAGTACAATCTGACACTTTGCAATATTAACACACAAACTAGTTTAACACACAATTTTAAGCAGAAAGGATTCAAAATGCTAGTTTGCCTTGATACCTCTTTTTAGCATCTTTTCCAAACATCTATATCCTCAATTATGCAATGTGGCTACATCTTGCAGAAGTTTGCAGAATATGTCAACAAGCAAAATCACCAGCCACAACATAATTTCACACTACAAAGACAATTAACACTTACTAGTAAATACAGGTAGTCCTCTGATTACGACGGCCTCGAGTTACGTCGTTTCGGGGTTACGACGCTTTGTACGACGCCTCGTTCCGACTTACATGGTTTTGCAATGTAAGTAGAACTGCGTGCAACCATGTGTAGTGGCTGTAGTATAGAGACAAGGACTGTACCCGGTTACACGAGGAAAATGAGTCTCCTGCACACCATAACACCCTTCATTATGGCTCCCAAACGTGTTAAGTGTTTGCAGTACAGTACTGTACACTGTTATTATGGTGTATAGTACTGTATGAACGTATGATCTGACTTGCATCGAAATTCGGTTTACAACGCCGTGTAAGAACGGATCAACGTAGTAAGTAGAGGACTACCTGTAGTGGAAAGTCAAGTAACTGGCATACAATCCTTTCAAAAGCCAAAACAGCAACAAAGTAAAAGCCAACTATCTACAACAATGTACCAAAAACCAAACTACCCAAAAATAATGTATGTAAATGGGAAGTATTTAAGTAATTTAACACATCCATTAAAAACAAGAAAACCTCCTAAAAAATATAAGCCACCCCTAACTGAATATGCCATTGTCCTTTTGGCAATTGCAATATTTTATGGAAGGTGTCTCTAGGGGTCAGTTGCAGTCTCCCCACCTTGTTTCCCAGCTGCCTTGCTGCTATGGGGCTAAGATACCTAAATTAAATTTAATATTTTCCTCTGTTTGGACTGTCCTCCCCACCCCCTCCCATTAATATTGGCTTGGAAAGAGGTCAGTGATAGCCCTACTCCAGGATACTGGGCCCCTACCCCTCTAATTTATGTAACATTCCCTACTCACTGAGCAGTAAGGAATGGGAGGAGGTTTGATGGACCTTCTGCTGGAGGTTACATGTAATGGGGGCACATGAAAAGCTCACTGGACTTTTACCAGCAGTAAAAGCCTAGTGATACTAAACTCTAGTGTTGCTCCAGCCTTAGACAAGGGTCACATTAGCAGTTAGGATCATTGGCCTTTTACTTATAGTTAAACCGCAGCAACCTGCTATTTAGGCAGCTTCATTACTATTTCAAAAAATCGCCAATATTTGAAGGACCCACACTGATGATTTTAGCACAGTATGTCCTAAAATAATGATTTTGTTAATGATTTGTGCATCTTCACAAAAGAAATGTAAATAATCATGTGAATGCTAGCACTAAACAAGATGTTAACCATTAACACATAATCAGTATTTTATTGCATAAATATATATTATTTTTATTATATACAGAATAGACCCTTGTATTTGATTTAATCTGTCAGGAGGGCTGGCAAGGGACCCTTGGTAAACATTTTTTTGTTTTTTTTCAAAATATTTACTGACGTTTTTTATTTTTTTACTGACATTTTTATGTACCTTTTTTTATGATTTCTAAAAAAATGTATACCACGTCAACTGTTTTAAGAGCAAAGTGGTTCAGGAATTGTAAGATATTTCTAATGCGGTGTCCCAGCAAAGGGGGCATGCATTTTGTGTAAATTACAGATCTAGGACAGGGTCCTTCTTTTTATGACACCTGAACATTTGGCTTTATTTTTATGGACTTGTCAGTACATTTATTGACAATTGTTAAGCATGTTAGTCAGATGGCCGCCTGCTTATTTTGAAAATCAAATCGCATAGTTCTCTTTACTTCAATTGAGCAAACAATACACTTACAAAATAACATGCAAAATGCACAGTGTATCCTTCACTAATTCAGAATTAGCACTCATGTGATTAGCAACATCTGAGACTGCACTTCTGCAGGTATGCTGAATGGTTTTATGAGACTTTTGACAAAATAATGGACATGAGATTTTAATTCATTTGTTACAGTAGAAGTGGATGTGAGAGAAGTAGTGCAGTATGATAAACTGATCTCATTAAAGAAGCTGTAAAAACCTGTGTTATATTGCAAGAAAAGAGTGCATGAAGCTGATCTCACTTGGTTTAACCTACCCTTCATCTGCTTGCCTAAGCTCAGTTACTGGCAAAGATTAATACCTTACCTACATTTTTATTTTTCTTACAACCTAGGTGTGTTCTGGGTAACACAACTATCCTGGCGGAGTTTGCAACGGATGAAGAGGTGAGCCGGTATCTTGCACAAGCTCAACCACAAACTCCCTCTGCTCCAGGAGCCGGCTGGCAGCCCTTGGAAGTGGGACAAAGCCATCCCGCTGAACCAGTTGGACCAGCCCTGAACCTTTTTGGCGGAAGCACGGGGCTAGGGCAATGGAGCAGTGGAGGTGGTGGTAGTGACCTGTCAGGGGTTTCTCTCTGGGGTACTCCCAGCTACACATCCAGTCTGTGGGGTGTGCCCAGCACAGAGGATGCCCACAGGATGGGCAGCCCTGCCCCGTTACTACCCGGTGACCTTCTGGGAGGAGGGACCGACTCAATATAAACTCTGAACTTTCAACTCTGACCTCGTGACCTTTCAGAGCTGCAGCACTAACTTGACCTTTTTGTGTTTTTTTTTCAAACTTGCAATAAAAAAAAACTTTTTTTTTAACAAAAAAACATGGAAAAATTAAAAAGAAAAAAAAAAAGAAAAGAAACCGGATACAGATAGAAATCAGGTGGGTGCAAACTAAGACTGCTGATCACCATCGTTACAAAACCTTGCGTTCACTTTAACAAGTGGTTGGTTTATCTTTTTTTTTTTTTTTTTTTTGTGCTTGCAAATTCCTTCCTCCCCCATTGGATATCAGAAGAAAAAGGAGGAGGGAGGGATAACAAAATAAAAAAAAAAAAAGTTCAAAAACAGATGGGGGGGTGGGAAATATAGAAAATGGAAAAAAAAAAAAGGACAAAAAAACATATCAGTCTTGAAATACTTGAATATTGAAAGCCAATGTTGAAAGACAATGTGAATTCATTACATTTGCCGTATAACACCTTGTTTGCCAGGCAGGTCTCTACTATTTTTTTTGAGGACCTTTCTGGCATTCATGGAGTTGAGTCATATTGTGCCGGGGAGGGTGGGCAAAGCTGGGTGTTTGTTTTCAATTTTTACATGGCATTTTGTGAAGGCTGAAAGAAAGTCAGGTTTTAACAAAGAAAAGCAACAATGCAAAAAAAAAAAAAAAAAAAGGTCATTCAAATAATAAACCCTTTCTTGCCAGAGGAGTGTATCCATATTGTAAAACAACATATAGATTACCTCTGACTGCAAAGAGGTTGAATCTTTCTCCACGTTAAAATTGTTTGGGATATCTGAAGCTTCATTTATCTGTCATACCTTTATCAGACATTTCATATTAAAGCTAGGAAGAAACCTTCTTTATCTGCATGGCATATAGGGGATTTGCAGAGAGAGAGTTTGAATGTTACCTTGTTTACAGTCTTGGTCCTGCCTTTTATCATAATAGTGCATCTTCTCCCAGCTGCAAACAGTGATGCAGTAGATTTATGATAGGATAAAGCATATGTTCTAGATAACTTTAAATGTGAGCCCCCTTTCCTTGTACCTAAACAAGCAGACTTTTTGCTCACTTTTCAGAACAAAATAAAGGAGATTGTGCATTGTATCTATAGGAGGATGATTATCAACCCCTGACACTGAGACCTACATTCTTGTATTATGCATACCTGGCTAGAAAGGAAAGGGAATTACTGTTGGAAGAAAAAGCCTTCACTCCATCTCTCTTGTGGCACTTTAATGATGAGAACCTCATTCTCAAAAATGACTTAGTATTACATATGAATATGAACATGTCCACACCAATTAGTACATTTTTGGATTGTTTGGAAAATGCGTCCCCAACTCTGGGAGGTTCTAACAGCATGTGATAAAGCTTTCCCATTTCAGTGTTTCGAAAACCTCTTCTACAATTGTCTTCTTTTGTCAGCAGGAGGATTCTGTTGTTTCTTTTCAGTTACATCATAATATACTTATTAAAGAAGATTTACTTACTTTCCCAAACTGACACTGCTTGCAGAAATGAGCTTTTTAAAAATCTTGAAGGAAGAAAAGTCCAATATCAGATGAAGACAAAGACAATTTAATGGATCTTCTGATTTATAATTTCCATTAAACTCTTAATATACCAAAACCAGTCTCCAATGTACAGTGCATTGGGGAGATGCCTGGTATTGAAGACAAAATAGTCTTACAGCTTGTTTTATTATATGTTCTAAATGATTTGCACCAGATTGCTGGATTTCGTCCAAGACATTTTCCAGTCGCTGTTTACACCCCAGAGTTGGTTGATACATTAGCACTTTTGAGCAGAGGGTTTGGTATTTATGGAGGTGAGTGAAGCTGTTAGAATTGCTGATGCCATGTTGAAGCAGAAAGGCATAATCAAAAAAGGAAAACATAACATGAACCTTTTTTTTTTTTTTTTGGCAAAGGCCAAAGAGTAATATCACATCTAAAAACCATCCACATTTTTGTGGCAACAGGTGCATTTCTGGTATTGTTAGGGCAGAGAGTTAGTCAATATGTAGGAAAGGAAAGAAACAGATGATTCTGGTGGGTTATGTATTATATTACATGAACATATGTATTTGAGGTAGCAAGATAAGGGCTGTTTCATACTGGCTGTAGCTGACTCTAATATGTGCAGTTTGGAAGTAATAGCACACTCAGAATAATGAACCCTATTTCATACTGGAGCAAAGTTGCCAGTGTGAGTGACCCTTAAATCTTTGGTGCAGTCATGCTAATTTGTTATAGTGGAGTTATCTGTTAAAACAGCTGACTACCTTGTAGATTATTCCAGTTGCCCGTCAAATATTTCTCTTTGGTGCAAATTAATTTATTGCAAAGGTACCGCTTTGTTCATTACCTTCCTGTGGTCAACCCCTGAAATTAGTTAATTTTGCTAGTTTTTCTATAATCTGTTTAGGCTCTTACTGTTTTTCTAGCTGTATTGCATAACTGTGTCCATAAACTTTGATTTCTGCACTAAGTAATACCTGAATCATATGTCTTTTAGCAGTAGGATTGATAGTGCTACCTCCCCAAGTAGGTAATACTGCTTTTCTCCCTCAAAATTCAGTTATTGATGCTTTAATGCCTTTTCTCTCTCCCCAGTGCCTGCTGAGTGCTTTGTTAAGCCAGCTAATTATCATTTGATGTTGGGTTTACCAATTTAATAATCCTCCAGGTGTCTTCTGTGGTGGATGAGTTAGGTCTTCTACTGTAAGAAGGCACACTCCAGCTTTTTTATTTGCTATAAAGGGCAACTGTTTAAAAAAGGCATCAAGCTAGTTATTTCATGTGAAATATGGTGTTGTGTGGCTGGCTGAAAGTTCATAAATCTAACTGGAAAACTCCTACATTTTTTGTTTACCAAAGTGAAGATTATTAACTAAAGGGGTTAACCTGGATTTTTTTTTTAAATATCTGTCCAGTTGTAAATGAATGGAATGCTGCGTCACCACCACTCATTCATACTCTTGAATCTTATACCCCAAATCTAGCTGCTTTTAACATGGCATTTATCACCTTCATCACTGAAGGGTAAACTGACTGAGGGCCCTCTTCTACTCAGCTAAACAGTCTTCTTCCATGAGACAAATTCTGTTTTCCTGCGCATCTTACAGCCAAATATATAGAAGGTACTGGATATTAATATTATGGCAGGAAACTGCTTAGTTGGTATGGGCCTAAAACTATGCATTTTTGTGGGCTGCTTAAAAATCTGCAATGGTTACTATTGAGCTACTGCTAGGCACACAGTGGCCATTAATAATAACTAAACTGTGAGACAGTGTCTGTATGTATGTATGACTTGGGTCAATGTTGTATAGTGAAAGCCAACCATATTTCTGGACTTCTCTTGTTACCTGCATTGCGCTTTTTTTCCTTTTTAATTAAACTGCCTTTATCATGGGTGAACTTTGAAATGCCTCTTTGATCTTCCCTGAATGTTTATTTGTACTTGTTCCTTGTTTGATTTTTTTTTTTTCCTATAAAGGTGTTCTTATTGGCTAACCAAAATCCATAACCTATAACTTATCCCAAATAATTTTTTTTTTTTTAAACTTTATTTTGTTTGGTTATAAGACACATGATCTTAAAACTGCAGGGGCTTTTATTTGTTTCTTGCTTTCTTGTAATCGATAAATATTACTTACTGATAGGATTGAGGGACCATCAAAACAATGATAGAACAAAGAGGAGTTGGAGCTTGATTTTAATTCAAAATGAATTCTGCATCTTATCTTTTTCCTTGCATTCCCCAAGAAGTCATTATCTATAGGTACATTTTTAGTATTTAATTCTGTCTCTGGACCTTAAAACTGTGTATTTAACACATTAGGAAAAAAGTTAATCTAAGGGCACAGGATCCAATAAGCTAAATGTTCCTATTGATTTGGGTCAGAGTACAGGAATAGCAATGCACAGGGCTTAGGTTTTTTGCAGGAACTGTCATAATTTGGGGGTATGAACATATTCCTCTGTTGGAAGTAATCGCAATTTAAATTTATCAAGTGGACAAACCTGCTATTACCTTACCCAAGACTAGGAATGCTATTGAAGACTAATTTCACTTTTATGCCTGCTCTGAGAACAGAATGCAAATAAACATATAGCTGACTTATTTCCCTTCCAAACCTTATACATTTTAATTAATGTCTTCCTGTTTAAGTGTTACCTTTGCAAAGATAAATCCTTCAGTAAAACAATCTTTTTTTTCTCCTTTGGTTACATTGAGGCACATAAGCCTAAATAAAAACCAGAAATTTTCAATTAAGCATGCTAAAGCAGTTTCATCCATCTTGATGGTGTTGGTCTCATTGCATAAATATATAATTGGATGAATTACAGTCTTAGGGTATGGCTACACTATGCATCGTGTTGCGTGTTTAACTCATGCAATTAAATTAAAGGCAAAATGTGGGCAAATTGACTACAGTTGTGCAGCCTTGTCTAAGGCTGGGGTTTGCGGATTTTCAGCTGAGCTGGAAAAATAGCCTCCATTGTTTCCTGTGGGATAAACCACAAAGGCTATTGTGTTTTGCAAGATAGATGATAATGAGCCTAATTAAAAAAGCTCAGCTGATCAACTACTGTGATTCCAGCCTAATAACAGTTGCATCCTATTTAGATGCTATTCATTGCATGAAAATGTGTTGGTGTGTATATTCACATGTTAAACTGCATCTACATATGACAGTGTGGTGATTGGAGCATATGACAGTGTGGTGATTGGAGCTGTGGTTTTATTTTTATTTTTTGGTTTTCCATTTTGTTGTGTTTTAATTACTTGCAGTAAAACCAAAAATGATATGTATAGTTCAGCCTTACCCTTAAGACTAGGTTCACACTAGCATATTGTGTGCAGTGTACTCTGGCGAAAATACCCCCAGAATAGACGCCAAAGAAAGTCCGTAGAGAACAATGCCAATTGAAGAAAGTGTTCACATTTCGTTGAGAACGTATTATGCTAGAACACTAACTGTGCTATTTCTTTGAGCGTATGGAACGTGGCGTATTTTATGTGACTAGATTAGTTTCAATAGGAATTTAACAGTTGCGACCACACACAGTGTAAAAATGCAGTGCATTTGCAAATTAATCTAGTCACATAAAATATGCTGCGTTCCATAAGCTCGAAGAAATGGCGTTCTAGTGTAATACACTCTCAATGGAATGCTAATGTGAATGCTTTTCTTCCATTAGCTTTGTTCTCTATGGATTTTCTCTGGCGTCTATTCTGGGCATATTTTCGCTGTGTTTTTTTTTTAAATACACAGCACACAATATGCTAGTGTGAACCTAGCGTAAAGTGACAAAATGTTGATTGTTTTCTGAACCATACTAACAATGGCAAGTTTAAGAATCCCAATAAACCAATGAAAAGAAATGTTTAAGTATACATACAGTCTGTGTTGTGATGGCTTTAGGTCTTGATGCCATTTCTTAATGGAAAACTAAAGCAAAATAATAAAAAAGCAGTGTTAAAATACTTACCTTATATAGAGCCGATTCATTACAGTCAGAGCATGGGCTTCTCGGTCACCCAGCGCTGTGAAGAATCATCGGGTGCCGGCTAATTACAACACAGCTCATGCTCTGACTGCAATGAATCGGCTCTATATAAAGTAAGTATTTTAACACTGCTTTTTTATTATTTTGCTCTAGTTCTCCTTTGTGTCCCTGCTTAATTTTATTATCTCCCTATACACCTAGGCATAACTGAGCCCTCAGTTCATTTTATTTCTCTTTTTAAATTAGTTTCTTTCTTTTTAGTTTGTAAACACCCAATCCGTTGGTTTCATTAACATGTTAGAAGCTTGCAGCTTTCTAAAACTTTTTTTTTATTTTGCCATTATTTGTACTTATAACCCCCAATAACTTTTTCTCTGACTTAGTGGAGAAAAAAATAACAATTAGTTATGTCATCTTTTGTACTAGGTAAGTGAGGGAGTGAGACGTTCTGGGAGAAACAGGTTATAATATTCAATGTAGAATGAGATTTAATGAAAATTGCCATAAACTTAGGATCATAACCTTTAAAGTGAAGGAGGGTAATAAAGTTGTGTTCTGGATAAGCAGGATGGTATGGCCGGGAGTATACAGGTACTTGTAAGTTAAGGTGATAATTTTAAGCCTATAGAAAAAAACTCCCTTTTTTGTTCCTATATAATGTGTTTATGACTTTGCTAGTTTTTAGGTACAAAGGAATGCACTGTGTTAGAATCACAGTTCCAAGAAAATTACTTATTTCCAATCCACATGTTGCTTTGAATTCTTAAAGTTGATGTTAACAATTGCACACTGTATTATAATGTTACAATTTATGGTTTTTATAGGAGGGAGTGCAATCATCGATATCTTTACAGTTTTGTTGAATTATTACTTTTACCTCTAGAAAATGTGTAACTTTCTCTGCTGAGAATGTTTATACGGCACATTGGCCTTATTACTTTAGCCTTAGTGCTATTTAATTCTATGTGCACCCAGTGATTTTGACATGCATTGTGGTTTTCCTAGAGCTAAGTCAACGAGATGGCCCACTTGCCATTAAGAAACATTCATTAATATGGGCAGAATCAGAGTTTATTGCTGCATTATATCCTCTTGACTTTTCCTTTTTTTCTAATAGCGTGCACATCAAAATTGGCCGAAACTGCAACAAAGAAAGGACTAGTATTTACTTTTCTATCCTACTCGTAATTCAGAGCTTCCCTTATTATTCCATGCAGTAGGTAAATATTCCATTATCCCTATGTACTGTGAACCAAAACTAATTAAATTCATGTATAATTTTTAAAAAGTCCCATCGAACATTTTGGCCCATAAAAATAAACCCTGGAGATCGTCACACATGTTATGAAAGTACTGCTTTAAGACTTTTAGGCATACATTACAAAATACCAGGATCAGATTCATTTTCTTTAAAGTATATTTTTGTGACCTACCTGAGATTATAGATTTAAGAAGACATCCACATTTTAAGTCTGCCATCATGGGTGTGTGCCTTTGCGCACTTCATGATAGTAGTGCCTTAACATTTTATAGAACAGTTGGTGTATTTAAAGGTATTTTGACTGTCACAGCTTTCTTGCTGATTGATCAGAATGAGCTGCATGCTGGAGCTGGGTGCACAGGAAACAGTTTGTCTACTGACATAGGACTGTCAGCAGACATCGTGTAGTGGGAAAATCAACCACCCTGACCAATAAGAATTAATTTATGTTTGGCTAATGTCATTCTTCTAATGACCCACATTGCTCGGATCTGTAAAAAAAAAAAAATTCCCGAATTTAGCTACAAAGTGTGTATTAAAAGTGTTTTTTTTTTTTGTTTTTGTTTTTTTGAAGGGCTCCAATAAAAATTGGTAAACTTTGTTTTCTGAAACAATGTCAATATTCAATCGGACCACAAAATGTGCACATCTTTTTCTCCTTTTTTTTCATAATTAGTATTTGAGTTATACAATGCTTCCTTATTTAAAATGGAATATGCAACAGTCAGTGCTCTTGCCTTGATCTTACAACAAAAGTAAGGGAAGTACAGGTTTTGATGCATTTAATGCAGCAGCACTGCTTGTTGGAAATATAATGTGTTACTGTGTCTCGTACAACTTTATTTTGAAGTTGATGCACAGATATCTTATGTAAGCTCTTTCCCTGTAGTTAGGTCCATCTCATTAGCACTTAAATCTATAGCACAAATGGATATATTAGTCAGTATTATAATTTTTGGTAGTTTTGGGTAAAGAGACCTTGGTTGCTACTCCTAGAATATCACAACTGGTCTATGGTCCTTTTCATTAATTTATTTGATTTTCTGTTATATCAGACTATCATGCAAAACGGCATTTGGTGGTTTGCAGGGAGTTTACTGGCCAATAAAAGTCTAACGTATTGAAATCTGATACAGTGGCTATCGGTAACCATCTAGGTTTCATGCACTGAGCACTCTGCAAAACATCTCGCATTTGGAAGAGTTTTAACGGATATTGCCACATGACCTGTATCATGGGGTTAAATAAGACATTCTTTTAATGATTTATTTAGTGCCCTGGTTTAGTGATTTTACATTTTGTAGATTAACCAGTGTTTAAGGCAAACTATAACTATTTGTCAGTTTTGGATGATGTAGAAATCACTACATGGAATTAAGATGGGGGATATATAACGTTGCTCTTTTTTTCGAATACTTTGCAGTATTTTGGTTATTTTCTGTTATGATGTCAGTTTTTTTTTCCACACTCCAGAAGCATGGTTTAAACAAAAGGTCATTTGTGTTGTTTTACAAAAGGATTTTAGCTGTAAATATAGGTCTATTTGCTTCTAAAGACATTGAAGCCATCTCTTTAAAATATTCTTAAATTTGTAGTTGTCTTATGTGATCTTTTAAATTCCATCTCCATCTTAACTAACCCCAGTAGTCCATTTTTATAAAGACCTGTTAAACTTCATCTCAGGTAACCTCGGTCCTTATTCTGAAGATCTTATAGAAACAACTAGGAACATTTCCAGTCCACTGGATTAATTCACCTGTGTATAAATAAGACAGGCCTTAATACATAACCTGTTGTGAAAATATGTGATGATGAGTTGAGAAATGCCACTCTATCAAATATGTGTGTGGAAAATGATTTGAAACTGACTATGAAAGACTCTTCAGCAAGCATCTAATTACCCTTAGGACTTTACCAAAAAGTGATAAATATACTTTACCTTTTATGTTCCTTGTAGCTAGATAATAATTTAATAACATATTTGACGGAAGTTAAAATGTTATAAGTAATTTCTTTGAAACATATATATCCTGTGCGTTCCTGTATCTACTATTCTCATTACTATTGGGTTATTGGATTAACAGTAATATTTAAAATAGCCTTATGCCATGCAAATAGGGTGTAATATAATGGTGAATTCTAGAGGAAAAACAAATAGATACTGTCTGGCAAATTAAGTTCATCTTTGTTATAGACTGCCATAAAAATAGAAAGTATAAACGGGAAAAGCTAGCCTTTATTATGTAAATGTAGACTTCAGAGTACCTTGCAACAGATTTCATAGCTACTAAGTGACAATGATATTCCTTTACTTTGTAGTTATCAGTATTTTATCATTTATAGCAGTAATACCGATCCTGTATGTTTATAGTGTCTTATAAAAATAGCTTCAATTTGTGACATTAAGGATTTATCTACACACTGTAAAACCAGATTAAAGAATACTTTTGAACAAATTCCATAAAGCATTTTATTTTGGCCACATTTGAAGAAGTAATAGAAGACTGAGAGGCTTATTCACTAAGGTGTGAATTCAACTGTCGAATTCGCAAACAGCGGATTCCTATAGTAAATCCGCTACAATTTCCCCATTGTAAAATCGTGACAATTTTTTAATGTCGCGACTGCAACAATTTTCCCATAATAAAGTCGCAACTGCAACAATATTCTCATTATAAATACACGACTGCGACAGTAGCATCCTATTGAGACTGTCTTTATCTGGCGAATTCGCACCTATATGCAACAATTTGGACTTTAGTGAATAACCCCGTGAAACTGCCAAAAATAATGTCAGATGAATATCTCATAGGTTTGTTATATTAACTTCTTCCACCTGCTGTCTTCAGAAGGCAATTAAATAAACTGATTGCTCATAACAGGAAACACATTGTTAGCACTTTCATTTAGATAATAGATGGCTGGTCCTTCTGGTTAAACAAACCAGTTTTCTGCCTTGGTAATGGTAATGTTGTTACCTCTTTTGGGACCAGACTATAGTAAATTGTGTTACATTGGTTGATATACATTACCAGAGTTATACCAGAGGTGCCTGTTATATTGCTGTATATTCAGAATTGTGGCTGCCATCTTGAATTGAATTTTGCTGGTATTTGCATAAGTCAGGTAGTGGTTTTCAACTTCCAATGCAATGAATTTATGCTGGTCTAATACAGTCGTCTGTTCTGCTTGCCCAATTCATTTCTTTTCACTCTGTTGCTGTTTGATTGTCAATTTATAGGACAGTCATCATCAACTGCAGTTACTGTTTACACTTTGCCATTTAATTAAGGGGAACTTAATAAACAGTGCTGTTGCTTCCGTCTTATATCTGAAGTTGCTGTTGTGATTCTGCCTCCCTGACAGCAAAATGGAAGTGCTTAAGAACCCTTTTGGCACCTTATTTCCATAAGCTCTCATGCTGTGTACTTAATGATTTACCCATTCATATTAAGTATCCTAGCAGCTCGTGGGGATGCATAATGAACAAGATATGCAAGTAGCTTTACTGTACCTCTTTTACAGAGGCTGGACAATCAGTCCATGTCTTTCCATATCAAATTTATTGGTGCTTTTTTTGGAAAGCAGTAAAGCATATTAGGATTTTTGAATGCATACATGCATACAGTAGTGTAGAACAACTGCAGGTCCCACATAATAGTATGATCTATCTGTGTTCTTCAGTCCTCAGCTACATTTCTGGTTTTTTGTTTGTTTGTTTGTTTTTTTTTAAACTTAAAATGTTTTCATGTATAAGTTATAAGGTATTTATATGGTCATTTCTTAAGTTTATGGTGATGGAGTTTAGTTAAGATTTAAAGGTATCCTTCAGTCCCTTACCTTAAAATTGTAGACCTATAGAGACAATGCAAAATATGGGCAGTTTTTTTTTTGTTTGTTTTTTTTAAAAAGATCATGCTTATCAAAGCAAAGGTAATCTGTAGTATATATTATTTGAGACATTTTAGAATATTCTTGCATCATAAATAAAGTCTGATAAAACCAAACAGCGATACTTCTGTTTGGGATAATTAAAGCCACACAAACTCCAAGGATGATGTTCAGTATTACTGCTTATTTTGGTGTTTATTCCTGTGCCAAATGCATTAAGGTGCCTGTGGCTCATGGCATAAATAGCCTATGGCAGGGTAATCATTCTGGGTTGTTTAGTACCATCTAAAGGTTTTAGTTGGGCCTGTAGAGAATTCTGAAAGTGGTGTGTATGTTTGTTTGTTTCTTTTTTTTTGGGGGGGGGGGGTAGGGGTTTAATGAAAGGCTGACTGCACTTACTTTATATTGTATTTTACTGTTTCTTTCATTCCATTGTTAAACATCTACTAGTGGAATATAGGCAGCAATGTGTTGTATTTGTTATAGTTTGTAAACTCTGTGCTCAGTTAACCAAACACTGGAGTATGTGGAGTGCAAAACGTATAGCTTTGTCACAACAATAAATATGTGGTTGATTTTAAACTGTATTCATACAATGTACAAAAAAAACCAACTTTCTTCTGAATGTGATATCTCTTTCTAGCTCCACCAGATCTCAGACCTTTGTTATCTCTCAGAAGAACATTTACTCAGAAGAACATATATTCATTTTTTTTAAAAATGTAAATAATGTCTGTCCATAATTACCTCTGCTGTATTTCAGTTTAACTTAACTATATTTTGTCTAACATCTTTTGAGGTTGGCCATAAGCTGCAATTTGGGTGAATTGATTTATTCTGCGTTGTTTGTGCGAGTACCCCATTATTCATTCCAGACAATATCATTTTGACTTAGCAGTGAAACTGAAGTAGATAATCTGGTTGTCCAGGTACCTCCATTAGTGTGTACACATCTTCCCTCATTACAATTTCCAACATTCTGTGTTCCACCCAAGAGCCAAGTATTCTGCTTTATGCAATCTGTTTACAATCTTATCACTAAACCAGCAAGAGGTGGGCTGCATGGCAGAACTAAGGAGTGTTTTGTTTGTGCAAATTGATAATAATAATATAAGTTATTAAAAGGAATAGGTTTTGTAAAATTATTTGTAAGTTTACAGTTAGTCTAGTCGAAACAGCATTTGCACACCTGTGCCCCTCTACAGCAGTTCAGAATACTGGTTGCTATAATCATTGAGTAGTAGCCAATCAGGCTTTTACTAAAACTAACAAATGCAGTGACTCCTAATAGGTTTTTATAGTATAAGTAAATAATTTAAGTATAATTGCATTACATTACATGTTCAAAAAAAAAGATAAAAGGTAGACTTTAGTGTTCAACACATTTATTCTCCCTTTAAAATAAAAATATGTACACAGGGCATTTTATCTCTTTATTTGCATTAATCATTGTGATTTGATGAGATGTTCACCATAGTTAATTCTATTTTATAGAGGTCTATGGAGTGTCCTTTTACTTGGCTGTCTATCTATCTAAGGGAAAGCAAATGGAAAATGAGTGCACATTCCTAGTAGAGTAATTCCTTGTAATTTACCTTTCTTTGAAAATAATATCGTTCGTGCCATTGATTCAAACAAAAGAATAACCAACAGTTATTTGTCTATCTAATTGTCCGTGTAAAATAAATGATGTGTCAGCATACACATAATTTTCTATTTTCAGTGATTTTCATGTTTCGATTCTCTTGCCTACTTTTAAGGATCTTTTTTGGAGGTTTAAGTCTGTGTCTTTCGTCAATCTCTGGCTTGAGAATTCTGGGGGGAAAAAATCTGAAAGAAATGGGTTGTAAATTTAATAGGGTTGAAGTTAAATAATAATAATTCAAGATTCTATTTAACAGTTAGACAGAGGAATAACTGCTGGTGCAGAAAGTTCATTTGATCATATTAAAATAGTCCTGAATTTGAATGGAATTTCATTTATTTTACGTTTGACTTTAAACAAAAACACCTCAATTGACTTTCCTCCCCACATTTCTTTAAAAGTCCTGCACCATTCTATAGGACTTAAACCAGACCAGGGCATTAAACGGACCGCAGGCCATATCTGTCCCTCCAACCATCTCAGATTGGCGCGCCCAAGCATGCAAAAACTGTGGGGTGGGGGGGGGCCATGGCATTTCCAACTGCTATCGGTGCTGGCAAGCTAGGCACACCGCTCCAGCCCTCTAAAACCACCTAAATCTTTCACCCGGCTCCATGAGAAAAATAATTGTCCACCCCTGACATAGACCAATTTCTGACATTTTTGTAGCAAGCATCCCCCAGTATATTGATTGTTTTTCTGAGTTTACTGACTTTACTGACCCTTTAATTTTTCTAACCACTCAACTTTTGCCATCAGATGGTTGAATTTACATTTTTAATAGCTCTCCGGCTGGTGCTTGTATTTGTTTGAGCACAAGTTCTCTTAAATAATTTTATTTTAATTGCAGTGTTAGTTCCACTATAAATCTTAGTGCCAGAAATGACGTGTAGAATTCTGTGGCATTATTGTTTCATGCTAATTCACCTTTAGTTTATATAATATTCATTGTATTTTGTGTGCTTTTCTGAGAGTGCTTATTTATTTTGCAATATTATATAATTTCCAAATCGCTGCCTTCCTCTCCATTCATCTACAAGCCTTCTGCAATGATTGCCTGTCAGGGTTTGTGCAATAGTGGGAGAAAAGCACCTATACTTTAGAGAGCCTCATACCAATTTTTCTTTGACTTAAAAAAAAAAAACAAAACAAAAAAAACCTGCCTTTTTTAATAGGTAGTTGTCACTTTACTTAAGACTATTTTTTAGCAAATGAAGTCTACCGGATCATATTTAGAATGCTTCTCAGATATTGTCTGAATGGACGAAGACAACATTTTTTGGCTACTGAAGTCTTAAAATCTTTCCCTCCATCAAAGCCAAATAGTGCCAGGGCATTTGCACACCTTGATGGCAATGTTGTGTGAAAAAAATTGTGCCTCATTTGTAAAATTATTATTTTTGAAAATAATATACATTAAAATGCTTTCCCTTCCTTTTTTTTTTTTTTTTTTTAAATCTAATTGGAAAACTGCAATGGTTTCAGCTTTTTGTGCCTGAGATTTGTATCTGAAACGTTATGCCCCCATGAAATTGAGTACTGTTTCCTTAATTTTTATCCAGAATAAAGATTGCTGTGCAACTTGGCACTATTTAACAAACATCACTGATGGACAGAGGGTGAAAATTCTAACCTTTTGAATTTTTCAATCCATATATAGTACTGCACTAGATGTTATTTTGTTATACTGCACCTGTAGATCAAAATGTTATTGCAATTTCAAGTCGACAAGGAAGGGTATAAACGTTTTGACCCTCCGCATTCATTTAAGGAAGTATTCATTGTCTTAATTTGTGTGCTGGTGTTATTTGGATTGTACGTCTTTCAACTACCCAAAACTATATATATATACTGCTTAGATTTTAATGTTAATTTATCAGGGCTGGATTAAAGGCCACAAAAACGGTGTCCCTTATTTCTTCCTGTTGCCTTCTGTACGTATAAGGTCAGTGCACCTGTTTTAAAGTTTCAAATCTTGGTTTTTTTTTTTTTCGACTAACATCTCTATATGTTTACCAAAAATGGAAAAAAAAAATAGAAGGTGCACCGAAATCTCTCACCAATAAATTTTTTTCAACATGGGGAGATTTAAAAAAAGAAGAAAAATGACAGTCTAGTCTACAGTTTCCCTGAGTGCCAGGAAGGCCATTTCTATTTCTGGGGGCTTTCTTGCACCAAAGAAAAAAAAAATGAAGCACAGTAAGGTTTTGTTTTTGTTCACAAAACTCAGAAGTTTGCATCATATAGTGGTTTTATATACTCTATATTATTTAAATACAGACAATGTTTGAATTTACTGGAAATTGTTTACAACCCATTGATATGCTTTTGGTCATCACTACCCAATTTTCGTCCTACTAAGTTACAGTTTGTACTTGCTTTAAAATGGATTATTTCCTAATGCATTATTGATTTATATTGAGTTCAAAATTGAATTTAACACACTCTGGAGGCTTAAAAGTCTTAAACTACATTTTTACTGGTATTTGGAGTTCTCAGAATAAAGCAAGAGACATTAAACTTGTGGCTCTTGATAATTTCGTAGCACTTGGGTCAAGTCTTCAACCTCAGTGCACTTTTTTTTCTCATTGATGTTTTGCTTTGACTTGATCATTTGTAATAAGTCGAACACATTTTGTTGGGGAATAATATGTTTTGAAATGCAAGTGCTGCTGTATTGGAGGGAGTGCTTATCTAAGAAATACATCCCCATAAAAACTGGTATAGTAAAGTGTTATTATGTTAGGCAACAAGGAACTTGATCTTGAGTAAACCTTATTAGACCTAGTGGTTCAATTCTTCCATTTCTGGTTCAAGACAAAACTCAGTTTTAACTTCTGCATCTAAAAAAAAAACCTGGGGTGCAACTGAATGTGTGTGGTTGTCTATTGCAGGGTGATTTTCCTGCATCTGTTCAAATTTACAACCCAGGTTTGTGACTGATGAATTACAAAATATGTGTATCATGTGTCCATAGAATATTTTTCACCAGGTGGCAATTCTTGAATATGACACAGCTGGATTTATTAATAACTCTGGGGGTTCAGGTTTGACAAGTTCTAAGAAGTGGCATGGATACTGCATAGTCTAAAGCCACTTTACCAAATGTTTGGCACTTTAGCAGTATGTATCCCATATCAGAAAGGAAGGTGAGTGGCAGCTGTGTTTTATTGTTCCCTTCTTTTAGGTGCCAAACAACCTATCCTTAGATAAAATTGAGAATGGAGTAACCTTGAATAAACTGCCATATAGTACCTGCCTCCAATGTGTCCTGTCCTCCATGTACAATATAAGTTCACAAATAAAATAGGAGTAAACAGTGCTAGTGAGAAAACTATAATGTGGCTACATAATTTTCTTCAAATGTGACATTTGATAAAGGGCAACCTGCCTAAAACACGTAATGCACCAGCAGAATAAAATTATGTAGCCATGCTACAGTTTTCTCACTGTTTACTCCTACTTTATTTGTGAACCTATCTTCCAATAAGACATTCACTGCCGCAAAATTTAAGGCGTGTTCATACATAGTGAATTCTGCTGTCAGTCTATTCAATCCCTTCCTAATATTGTCTTCAGTCCTGAACTATACTTGAATTGCTCATATTCTCTATTGTAATGCATTGTGGATCATAATTGTCATTTGGCATTAACCCTCAAGCTTCATAAAGCCATTTTCAAGCAGGGTCATTTAATGCAATGCTTTGCAAACACCATGATGTTCACTTTCTTCCAAACAAGGAAAGTAGAAGCCATTTTGTACTTGAGATGTTCTGCTCTCCTTATTCTATAGGCTGTATTTGTCATCTTATCATGATTAATTGGTTTATGTCTTCGTCAAAGTTACAAAGTAAAGTGCAAATTAACCTTATGATTTTAGTTAAGCACATTTGCTTCCCAGTAAGGCTCACTGAAGTTGGCTTCATTATTTGGAAATATTGCCAGGAAATCAATAGTAGGCAGTATTGATTAGCACATTCCTAGTTGCCTTATAAATGTGGCTGTTGCAAACTGTGGCCAGGTGAACACTGTACGGAATCGGGTTTTTAAAAAAGTTAAAAAACAAAAAAACATACTTTTAAATTGGTGTGTTGTAGCTGTATCCTGCCATTTTACACAATCTTTCTACTATAGCCAACATTTCAGTTATCCATCCACTTCAATACCCCACTATTCTTTGTTTTTCCTTTCAAAAATGTCTATTAACTTGTTTAAAATTAAAATAGTATTGTGGTACTTGCAAGAAGGAGAATCATATTTCACTGATTCACGCATACTAAAATGTTCTCTATTACTCTATGTACTCTATTAAGTTGTGTATAAGCTGAGACCATAGTCTTTATGTTTTACATTTTTTTTGTTTTTCCAAGCAGCTGGTACTGTATCTTTACATGACTCAGAGACAAAGATCCAGTTTAATGGGAAGTTAAGTACAGAATGAGGGGCCTGGACATCATTAAGCTGAATTAAAAAGATCTCTCTAACTTCTCAAGAATTTGTCAGATTTATATAAGAATCCATTTCTACCAGAGAGGCCTAGAATTGCTGGATTCTCAGGTAGAGAGGGGATTTACATGTTAGTCTTCAGAAATGGGGTTTATTTTATTATTTTGTGTTGTTGTTGTTGTTGTTGTTAATGGGGGAGGGAAAAGGGGCGGGAGCTTTTAACAAGCTTTTTTTTTCTTGTTTTAGAAAACATTTGATTGTATTATGTGCAACTCTGTTGCTTCACATTAAAACTACAACAAAATATATTTTGGAGGGGAGGTTCTTGAAATACAGTCTATTAAAATGTGTTTGGCTGCTAAAGCATTAATTTGGTTTCTGTTTCCTTTCTTTTTATGTACTGTGGTAATTAGTACCTTGTAATGAGACCACTTCTTAGTTTACAAATACAGTGTGTGAATTAAGTATTGATCATTTCACCAATTTTTTAAGTAAATATATTTCTAAAGGTGCTATTGACATGAAATTCTCACCAGATGTCTGTAACAACACATCCATTCCACACTGGCAAAGAAATCAAACCATAGATGTCTATAATTTGTGTAATAATGAGGAATGACACAGGAAAAAAGTATTGAACATACTTACTGAAATTTATTTAATGCTTAGTACAAAAGCCTTCTGTATGGAGAAACTAGTCCCATGCATCGTTTAGGTATGATTTTGGTCCTTTCTTCCACACAAATGCTATTCAAATCCTGAAGGTTCCGTGGACTCCTTTAAACTCTGAGTTTTAGTTCCTACCATAGATTTTCTATTGGATTCAAGTCAGGTGATTGGCTGGGCCATTCTAGCAACTTTATTTTCTTTCTCTGAATCAATTGGGAGTTTCCTTGGCTGTGTGTTCAGGATCATTGTCTTGCTGAAATGTCCACCCTCATTTCATCTTCATGATCCTGGTACATGGCAGTATATTTTTTTAAAGAATGTCTCAGTACATTTGTCCATTCCTCCTTCCTTCAGTTATATAACATTTGTCAATGCCATATGCTGAAAAACAGCCTCACACCATGATGTTTCAACCTCCTAACTTAACTATTCATTTGGTGTTTTTGGGGTGATACACAGTGCCTTTTGGCCACCAAACATGGTGTGTATTATGGCATCCAAAGAGTTCAATTTTGCTCTTGTCTGACTAAACTTTATTCTCTCATTTTTTTACAACTTGTAAAAGTTGTACCTGCTAATCCAGGTCTTTTTGTAGCTTTCCATAGGTTGGTCTTTGGCTTTTGGACAACTCTTCTGATTCTTTCCACTCCTCTGTCTGAAATCTTGAGGGGAGCACCTGTACTTGGCCAGTTTATGGTGAAACTATGTTCTTTCCACTTCTGGATTATGCCCCCAACAGTACTCACTGGAACTTTCAGTAGTTTAGAAAGTCTTCTGTAACCAATGCTATCAGTATATTTTTTTCAACAATAAGGTTGCAAAGGTTTTGAAACAGCTTATTGGTTTTACCCATTGTGAGATGTTTCTTGTGTGGAACCTTGGTAAGGAGACACCTTTTGTAGAGGCCATTTGTTGAACCAATAGATATTATTTTTCACTAAATGGTAGGATAGCTTTCTAATTACTGATAGATTTCAGCTAGTGTCACTACTTTCCATGGCTTTTTGCACCTATTTCTTCATGTGTTAATTAGTTTTTCCCTGTCATTTCCCATTATTACACATAACTTAATTTATAGACATCTATGGTTTTATTTCTTTGCCTGTGTGAATTGGATGGGATTTTACAGAGACCTGGTGAGAATTTCATGTCATTATAAATATATTTACTTAGAAAATTGGTGATGTGTAAAATACTTATTTCACCTGCTATATATCCCATTCCATGCTGTCCCCCTCACCTGAAATAATACAAAGCTACTGACTTCAGCATGCATGGCTTAGTCCATTCAGGAATTGTCCTCATATTCTTTTTGTAATTCACTGAAATTTCTACACCTGCTTCAAAAGTGAATTGGTGAAGTGTCTATCCCTTTTGGGACCACCCCACCGAACATTAGATTCACTGGATGCTAAATAGCCCTTTGAATTTTCTTATATGCATTAAATGGATCTAATGACACTGCACTGTATTGGATACAAATGGGTTTAAAGTTCTGCCTTTAAGATTTAGGCAGCTCTACCAACAGGTTACCCAAGCAAATTAAAAAAAAACAAACAAACAAAAAAAAACCTATTAAGTCTACCTACAGTTTTAAGAGACAGGGGCTTTTTTTAAGTATATGTGAATGTAACAATTGAAGTGAATTTGCGTCACATCTTCACTTCTTATTCACTAAGCAACGGATTTCCTTAGCAAAGAACTAGACCGTGTCAGAAATGATTTATTGCACAGTCAAGCAGGAGTAGGATGCAAAGTGATACGAATTCTACCAGTGATGTCTCACTATCTACCACTAACTGTTTGTTTTAAGTGAATAAGACCTCTCTTTCTGTGTCATTTTGTCCCAAGGTCAGGTCACTTGGTTGCAGTTCTTATTGTCAGTTTTGAATGAACAGTTATGATACACCACACTAGAGCCCTGCTATCAGCCCCATATTTAACCACTTTGATCTGCTGGAGTCAAGTATGCCTTGCAGAATTCAAAAGACTTAAGCACTTAATGAATAGCCAAATTTTGTGCAAAGAGTCTTGTAATTCTGCAACCACCGTATGCGTCTAAATTGGATGTAAATTTTGTCACAACACAGAGTTTAGCGGAGTACACAAAGATGAGGAAGTGGCAAATTAGAGTTTGGACAGTTACAAGTGTGTTTGGACTTCGTGGATAAGCCCCTAGTTGCAGTAAACCTTTCAAGAAGGTATTGATGATCCATTTGTTGACATTTACCACCAGTGAGTGCAGAAGTTTTCCATCAGACAATTAAATATATTTTGACATGAGCCCAATATATCTCTGATAACTTGAACCCTGAGTTTTTAACATATATCATTGATCATTCAAGGTCCTTTGCAAACAAGTTTATTAGTTATATGGAAAGGATGCATTATGATTGCTAGGAAATAACTTTCACAATGTGCAACTTTAAAGTTATTTTCAAAAATGGACTAAATTACTTTTGCCCGCCTACACACCAAAGCCATAATAACTTTAAATATTTTCCCCTTTACAAAGGGACTACCCACTCAGCTAATGGAAATGGAGTACCATCCTTCCCTCCAGCTTCATGCCTATTTCCTTTCCTAGATCAGATGGCATCAGGGTGGTTATACCATCTAGGGGAGCCTTGTTTTCTTGCTGTGGTATGAGATAGCTTATAGTTCTACCCCTAACAATCAGTGCACCACATTTCCCAGTTAGTTTTATTTCTCCCTTGCTGGCATATCCATTTCAAAGATTAAGGATGCCAAAAAAATATCTTAGAGTGGTCAGGAGGTGCCCTCTCAATCGTACTATTGCCCTGGCTCCAATAAGAAGATGCATAGAGACTACACAGCCAACCTGTGTATATCCTGTACAGTCAAGTTACATAGAGGATTTTTTTTCTATGGTATCATTTTAGGCCAAGAGTCCTGCAGTAACTGCTCATAATATGGAAGAGGCTTGATCTCCAGATCCTCAAGCAGAGCTTTGTTTCACAATAAAAGGAAATATTTATTGAAAGTGGGTAAATGCTCCAAAAACAATTTCTTTCTTTTAAAAGAATTAAACAATTTATCAATAATAAGACATTTTGGAAACTGAAAGGTAAGAAAAAAACAACAAAAATCACTAAACTTATTTTATGAGGTAGATAACAATGCAATTAAAGAAATGAAGGGGTGGGGGAGCTTGCTTTCAGCATTAATATCAATGGGTAGAAGAAAAAATACATTTGACGAGTGGGTGTTGGAAAAAAAAAATTGGCCTATTTTGCATACAACTTCCAAACACCTTTCAACAGGTCTGGAAAAACAGGCTGTGTAGGTCCTTTGTCTAGCAAAAGCAGTTGTGGTGTTTAATAGTTCTCAGCTAGTTCCATTGTTTGCTGTTGAGTTGTGCCTGAAAACCCAATTTTTAAGACTATCTAAATATCATACTTTGCAGGCACAATTAATATAGTTAAGAATTTTTGAGAGCACAGATTAAAGAACTAAAGCGTTCGTTAGTCTAATTAGCACTGGTAAGTATAATCACCACCACCACCAAAAAAAATCACCTTTTAGTTTTGCTTTAAATATATATACTACTACAAATGCATTTGAGACATCTTCATGGTTTTTGTTCTTTTAAGAGCATATTCAATGGAACTATTTAGTATATAGCTTTAACAGAATTACAGAAACTGGGATGGATAATACATTTGGAAGGTCATCTTTGTTACCTGCAAAAGACAATAATTCATGTATAATTCTACAATTTTTTCCTTTCTGTTTGCAACACAGACCCAGCATCTCTGGGCATCAAGGTCCATATATCAGTAGAAGTATTATTACTTAAATTGGTGACAGCAAAAAGAAAATATTCATAAAACAGTTTCTAATCTTAGTAATAACCATGGATTCAAGTCATCAAAGTTCAAATAACTAAAAGTGGTCTTAAACAAATAACAAGCAGCAAGAGCTTTAGATGCTTTATGTTTGCTTTGGATTCAGTTTTACCATATGTGTTCTCACCATTAAGGATAATTTCCAAAGTTATAAAGAAAGTGCTTCAGGAGAAGGTGTCAAGGAATCATAACAATCCTAGACTGGCCAAGGATAGTCTTGTACAAAAAAATGTACTACAAATGTCAATAAAAGCTCCTTGGTCTATCTCTGGAACCAAATATATTAATCCAGGGTTCAGAACAGCATCTAGATCTAGACCGACCCAAAGTAACAGCATGGAAATGCAGCCTTAGGGCGAAATTTATTAGACTTGGAAAAGCTTGTTCTTAATCTGGAGAATACCCTTAAGTTTCTTGTGGTAAATATAGCGAGATTTGCTTCGATTGATACTTGCCCTGAGAGACTTTTGCTATTGAATATATTCATGGAAAGGTAGCTATACCGTATGGCTACCCTTTCCATGGATAAATTCAATATAAAATGTTTCTCACCGCAAGTAACAATCAAATCAAATCTCACTATACAGTGATACCTCGGTTTTCAAACGACTTGGATTTCAAACAAATTGGTTTTCAACCACGAAATTCGAGAACATTTTGTCTTGGAATCTGAACAAATATTTGGAACTCAAACACCCGAGATGAGCAGAATGGCATTCGCAGCATCAATACAAGTCAATCTGCGATTGGATTTCTTATGGGATAAATTGTTTTGGTTCTCAACCGCACTTCCAGAACGAATTGTGGTTGAGAACCAAGGTATCACTGTACTTACCAACAGAATCTTCAGGGTGTTCTCCCAATTAAACACGGAAAAGCCGAAACGGGCTTTCAGAGTTTAATAAATTTCATCCCTTGGGGTATTCTATAATAACAATCTGGCAGAGCATGCGTTAGTAGAAAGTCTGGTGAAAGCTTGAATATTAAAGAATACTACTATTTCTAAAAAAATAATTAATTTCACTAGATCAATTTTAAATCTGGGTATATTTTTAAATGAATGATGTTACATTTTATTCTATTTTTGCATAGTGGATCATTAACTGCTGGCATCCCCAGTCAAAGATGATAATTAAATGTTTAACCAGTTAAACGTGATACCAGGCCTTGATTAGAAACTGAAGAGCAGCTGAGCACATCAGTGCTCTGTGACACCATCTAACAATGAATGCTTGTTACTTCTGCAGAGTGAGGACAGAATTGTCAACTTACAAGAAGAACCACTGATGGTCCACCAATGCAAACACAGACAACTGTTCATCAGCCTTGCTGTGTCTGTCCGTAATTAACAGACCACTCTGTAATAACAACAAAAAAGGTTAACATGCATTTTAAATCAGATTTAGAAGTGCTCATTGTATCCTTTTTATTAAACATTAGATTTAGCTTTCAAACTAAAAACTAGAGTGAATTGGTAGCAAAGCCAATTCTGCATGTGTGTATTGTTGCATCAAAGTGGTGAATTGTCAGTAAGCGCTAAGTATAGTCAGGTGAGTAGTAGTAGTGGTGGCATATTGAAATTTGTCATAATTAGGGGTACTGAATGTTCTCTTAACAAGGATCTGTTTAGATCCTTATTGTATCTAAACACTGACAATGACAATATGCTTATATTAAAATAAACAGCAATGTCACCAGTATTGTCGCTGGAGAATAGTAACAAAAGTAATAAACTATACCCATTTTTTTTACATTAATTTCAACAGCAAACAATTCCCATCTTACATTTGCAATTGGTCTCTACATTTTAAGTCTTGAGTGAAATGTCACTAGAATAATAGCAGGTGACCCTGCAAAGTCAAGTCTGCTTATACACACCAGTAAGTTTTGGAGGTGAATTGTCACTTCCAAACGATACATACTCAGAGTGTTGTCTAGTTCCCCACAAATAGTGTTGCATAAATACATTGTCGACTTATTGTTGCAAACTGAAAATTTACCACCTCACAGAAAATAATTTATCTTTGGCAAATATACAAAGTTGGAAAAGACACATGTATGCATTTCCACAACCAGGATTTAAGCCTCAGGTTGTTGACTTTAAAGGAGAACTATAGTCAAAATACATATGCAGTACCATACCTTAGTGACAAGTTGTTTCATGTGATACAGAATGATTGAGTAGGCAGCACTGATAAACTCCTGCACCAGGAAATGTGTGTGTTGTGTACTGGCCAGTTTTCCATGAAAAGGTACCCTACTAACTACTTTGCACATGAGCACAAGTTATATTTCCCTCTGTAATCTCCTGTAAACAAGCTTAATTTATGTGGTCAAAAGGTCACCACACTGCTTAACCAATAGCAGCCAGGCACCTTTTTCTTCTCATGTTGCCTGACTTGCAGAACAGAAAGAGGAGGGGGAGCAGGAGGGAGGAAAATGTCAGCTCTCAGGAAAACTAATTATGGAAAGCAAACTGCAACTATTCCCTAAATGTTTGTGCCAGCAATTGGCTTAGTATAAAGGAGTTTTATATGTATGAGTGCAGTTATATCATCACTATATTGCCCCTTTAATGACTACCCCCTTGACTGCATTGTGCTAAGCTTAGAAGGATTAATATGATTTAAGTTCAGTCACATAATGAACTATCAAGATGGAACAGAACCAAGAACAAATGTGGTGATCATAAACAAGCAACTGTTACGGAATATAAAGAATATAGGAAGCAGGCACTGTCCATGGGCACATTTCACACACAGAAACCTAGGCCTTATGTAGTACATTCATAAGCTATTGCAAGGTGGGTGTTTTATAATCCAAGGGCATTTTTAATGCTATAATTAATGGATTTTAGAGTCAATAAATTTTTTATGTTCCACCTAATACACTGCTTTGGTGAGGTCATGTGATAAAGTAGATGCTGCCTTTAGTATATTGGCAAATGGAGAAAAAGATAAGTAAATTCTTATTCCTCAAGGACCAAAGGCAGTATACATGTTTCCCTGCTATTTATGTATAGCTGCTGTACTGCCTGAAAAGAATACTGGGAAGAAGGGTTGGACCTTCTTTCTTTTTATTAGCTGAAGTTGGCCTGCCAGGTAGGGGAACAAATCCCTCTAATTGTTGTCTTTGGCATGTGAGGAAAAAAAAATAACTTAAAAAGTATAAATTCCCCCTTTAAGCACTGTGGTACTCATTATTTACTGGTTTAAACCACAAATATAATGCCTTTTTAGATTTCAATATTCAAACGCAATTGCTTTCTTAAAATCAGCCGGTATTTGGTCCTAAATTTGGTGGGTAGTGTATCACACCTTGTGTGGGTCTCCTAATCACTTGCCTTGTAACTGCCTCTGTATCACTTGTGAGATCCAGGTTTATTACTATAAAATGGTACTACTTTATGTGAAACTGTTACTGATGCCAGGAGTACTATCATGGATGCTCAACACTAATGAAATGAACAGATCAGCTTGCTTTTCCCAATTCATTTTTAGGTTTCTTACCTAATGAAAGTTTTAATAGAGTTATCACATTTGGCTATTCTACTTCTCACGTGATCAACAGGGAAGCTTTATCTATCTGTAAGTAAAATTTAGCTTTCAGAGTTGAATGCATTCCCTTGCTAGCACTCGGGAGATTTTCATTTGTGTCCATATCAATTTACCATGTATCTAATACCCTAACTGCTTACTTCATGTGCCTATCTTATCTA
>WMED01000661.1:0-32493 GCA_019650415.1 Pipa parva
GGCCATGCTTCTTTTTATTGGGATTAAGTGTCTGAAAATTTTGGCAGGGGGTTCCAGGAAAAGTGGGGGGAGGGAAGTAAAGAAAAGAGTTAGAATCAGAGAGAGAAGTATAAGGAAAAGAAAAGTCTCTCATGAATGCTCTGGCTTGTTAGAAGCCTGCAGTAGTGGGTGTTATGGTATGTGAACTGACCTTGGATACGGCCACTGTGGGTAGCCCTAGTGTTTTTTTTTTTTTTTTAAAGAAGCGATTGCTGCAGAGGTTTGGATTTCAGCCTTTCCAGTCATCAATCATCTCAGCCTTTTCTCTTTTTTGACAGCATAGTACAAGGCCTGACATTTGACACTCAGGACTTCAGGAAGAGTTACACACAGGCACAAGCCAGGCCCAAGGGCTGCTTCAAAAAGTGACAGGTTTTCGAGATGCAGCTAAATAAAAACAACCATACAAATCTGTCCATGTGCAAAGCAAGGAACGCCTGGAAACAGTGTTGTTATTTGGACTCTTAAAACAGAAAAAAAAATGTACTCAGTGCTTTTTGTATGATTTTCTTTCCTTCATATTTAAAATAGTTCTAGACTCTTTGCTTTTTCATTATTTTCTTTAGGCAATAGCTTGGCTGGATAGCTGATATTATTTGACTGTTTTAGGCACAAGTTGCCAGTAATGTCAGTGCATATTGCATTCACCCATTTTGTTTGTCATTTCAGCTGTGCACAGTATAGAATCCCTCACGGGGAAAGAGAGCTATATGGCTAAAATTGTATCCAACTCTCTGAAGATAACATATCTAATTTTCATTAGGTTTTAGGCGAATAATATGTATCATTCATAAAACTAATTTAAAGGACTTGGGAGGAAAACTTTAACACTAGGGCAAAATTTATTAAAGTTAGAAATTGGTTCTTTCCAATTTTACCGAGAGAAATCTCATTTCATTTTAGCGAGATTTCATTCAAGATCACGAGATCAAGTTTTGCCATCCTGAATTTTTGGTTTACTCCATAGAAAGGTAGCCATGCTACTAATGTAAAGCATGGCTACTAATGTAAAGCATGGCTACTAATGTAAAGCATGGCTACTAATGTAAAGCATGCTACTAATGTAAAGCATGGCTACTAAAGTAAAGCATGGCTACTAATGTAAAGCATGGCTACTAATGTAAAGCATGGCTACTAAATTAAAGCATAGCTACTAAAGTAAAGCATAGCTACCTTTCCATGGAAAAAAATTTGAAAACTCAAGATCGAGGAACTTGATCTCGAATGAAATCTCAGTAGATCAACCCAAGATTTCTCTTAGTAAAGTCGGAAAGACTTTAATAAATTTCGCCCTTATAAATGACAACCATAGACAATTAAATTCCAAATATTTCACGTGTATATTCATTTTTTAATACATTCAAATCAGTTTTCTACTTGTTTTTTGGGTCATTATTATTATAACAGGGGCCATAAACCCATTAAATTGGTGTCAGGATAGAGTGCTATTCCCCCTAAGAAACAAGAGATTGGGGTCCACTAAGCATAATATTTTTTTCTTGTCCCTTCATTCCCCTCTTCAGTCCCTATGATTTACTTGTATCCTACCTCTCTTTTGTCTTCAGCCCCCTACCTTCATTACAACACACTCAGGAATATGCCACAATGGTGCAGCCAGACTGCATGAGCTGAGGCCTGGACCAACTAGGACTTTCTTTAATGTCCTTTTGGGTCATTCTCACACTGCATTAAACTGAACATGTGTCTTTTAAGTTTTCCAAGTGAAACATTACTAAACAGTTTTAGAGATTTTGAACACTAAAATTGCTTTGCCCAGCATATGAAAATTTACAGAATAATGTATTGTTATTTTAGGGATAAAGACCTCAGTTTTAGGGATAGGATTTTCACAGTCTTCCCTTTTCCTGAAAACCCATGGTTTCATATTTTTGGCCATCCACCTTGTGCAATCAGGATAAACTTGAGGAATTAATGGGATGTAAATCTTTCTTAACCTGGAAGTGATCTTTCCAAACAAAGAGATAAGCCAGTATGATTATTTTACCCTCCAGTGCTACATTTAGCATTATGATTGATGCATGAACACTGCTATGAACTGTCACATCAGCTAATGCATATCTTAGAAAAATGTTTTCATCTTTAAAATAAAATAACTGGTAGAGGGATATGTTCCACATCTTGTCTAAATCTCACATTTTTTTAATCTCCTTGAAATTTTGGTGGTGACATCATATGTATTAATGTAATTTTGAGATGTTATACCTACAAATTTGGTATTGCCAACAGCCTGCTTAAGACAAATGGAGTGGAGACTTTTGTCTAAAAGAAGAATGTGGGTAGTATACGTATTTACCAGATTTATTTTTTACTAGCAACTGATCCTATGTATCACTTGATTCTATTTTTTATGCAAACTATTTTCCCAGTGGTAAGAATTTCTAAAATAAGTGTTTGCACAGAAGAACTCAATCTCAGATCTTTCTCATGAACAAATTATATTAGTTAATGAGAAAGAGTAGGAGGCTCTCTACTTTCTATACTAAGTATAATAGAAGTCATATTTAGCAAAAACATGATCCATAATGTGCAGAAAGAGTTTAATAGTTTGAGGAGGTTAATCATTAAAAAATGTACCTCTAAAATTCTGAAACCACATCTATTTGACACATCTATAAATTTTTGTATTCAGCAAGATACATTTTTTTTGTGATTAGGCACACTTGCAACCAGTCGATACATTAACGTTGTCACATATACATTGTTTTGCATGTGCATGCATGGGGAATTCAACTATTTAACAATTGTTGAAATGTGTCAAATTGGCAAGGCATACTGCCCCAATAGTGGGGACCAAAATATGAGAAAGTGGTGAACAATAAGGTCTGGAAGAAGGAGCAAAGGCGTGGAATATATCCAAAAATGCTCTTTTCCATTCACTATATCAGGGGTCGGCAAAGTGTGGCTCGTGAGCTACTTGCAGCTCTTTAGCCACCTTGTTGTGGCTCGGAGTGCACCTCCAAAGCCCCGCCCATGACCACTAATGGCTCTTCTGATTGGCCTTTGGAAGGTCATGTGGTCAGGAGAGTGTGCTCCTCCAGTGGCTCACAAAATAGTTGTCACCTCTGGAGGAGGGAGCAAAGTGGCTCTTTCCTCAAGGAAGTTTGCCAACCCCTGCACTATATGTTTTGTGTTACACAGTGATAAAGGGCCTGTGTAACCTGAAATATGTAGTAGATGGAATTATTTGCTAGTAACAAAGTGGTGAGATTGTCCTTCCTTAAAATTAGTCCTGCTTTTTAAAAAGTATTTTAACACTAATATAAGAAAGATACAGTTAGAGTGACTTTTCTCCTTTCAACAGATTTCATGGTAAAATTACATCACTTTGTTTCACTGACAAATTCACACTGTGGTTCTAGTCTCTGCTGGTGATAAGCCTTTGGTCCTGAAGACCCTTTCTTACCATTACTCTTCAGTATTATTTCTTATTTGACATCTGGCATTTGTTTTTTTAAATATTTTGTGTTTCAAAATTAAATAATTTGCAGCATTATTGCAGTCCATTAACACCATTATTATAACAGACAAAAAAAAAGTGCAAAACAGGTAATGATGCACCTTAAATGCATTAAAGGGGAAATCTGTTTTTATAAGTAGACCTTGATTTCAGTCTGTTTTTCTACCCATTGTAAAAACATTGTTTCTAACATAAAGGTTTGAAGTGTGTAACAATTATGTTTTTGCTAGAATCTCCTTGTAATTCAGCATCCTGCCTTTGGAGGTAAGTATTTTATGTTTGGGCATTTTCCCTACACCAAGATGGATGCTGATTTTTTTCTCTGTGGTCATCATTTTTGTTAGTTTTGCAATTGTTACCCTTTTCCAAAATGGTGTATCTTATTCATCTTGCAGTAAACGTGATGATGTATTTATTTACTGCATATGGCTATTTATACTAGAAAATTTTGACTCTTACTAAAACCATACTGGAAAACTCCATCTTGGCTTGACTTTGATTACCACTTGTATGTTGCCTACCCTGACTTTTAAATAGAGTGCCTCTGATTTCCTGCTGCCTTCCCTTACCACTGACTACATATTATCCACTGTTTATGTCTGATATCTGGTTTTACCATTTTACAGTCTGTTTCTGTTACCTGCCAATAATTGAGCTTGGACTGTGTGCCTACATTGAGTTCCCTACAGAATTCAAATATACAAAAGAGTTGGGTCAGCATGCTGAATCTTCAAAAGGCTGTCGGTAAATATCTGTGCAGTTCTATGGATTTTCTGAAGGCTTCGCAAACTCTATTTAGCATAGTTTACTTGTTATTCTAATTAATGTCCTGCCTCCAGAAAGCAGTGCTCCACCCAACACCCAACTGATTAAAAAAATACTATAATGATTTCATAGGTTTTTACAAATAAAATAACTGTGTTGTTCACCATGATAAAATAATTCTAAAATAATAAAATTGTAGTTGACATCATTCATATTATAACCCATATTCATGTAGGTAACTTTCCACTTAGCTAGGATGCTTAGGCCTAAGGAACCTTTGCATACATACATTTTGACTAAAGTCAGGTTATTTTTGCTAGATTGTCAATACACAGATATAAGTTTGGTCAATGGAAAGCTGGACATGGTATGTCTATGGTATATGTACCTTATGTCTATGGTACTGGCATTTTGGGCATATTTTCTAAGATTATTTTGACCATATCGATTGGTTTCACCCCATTGTCAATTCTCCTTGTACTTTTCAATTCCCCTGTTTTATAAAGGATTGATAAAAATGTTTCCCATCAAAATAAATTGCTCTAAAATATATCAATCTGTTGACAGGAACACATGTGGCAATGTTTTCAATTAGGGTTCCTTCCATTACAGATCGATATCTCTTTTCAATGGGAAAACATTTTGGAGTTAGGCTAAATGACAAGCCAGGTAATAATGGGTTTCACCAGTGTGAGGCAGGAGAATTCACTGGGCAATAAAATTGTCTAAAAACAGTTCAGTAAATAGGGAAAAAACAGTGATATTGTTAAATATAGGCTGTTTCCTCTTACATTTAGCAGTTGAAAAAACGTTTCAAGTTTACTAAAAGTCCCCCAAGGACTGTAAATGAACTATACCCTTGCACTGCTTATATACATCTCCCAAAAATCAACCTCTCATTTGCTTTACTTGCTCCTTTTTCTTTCTTCCTCTTCCTTTTTGCTGTGCACTAATCTCTCTTATTACTCTTATCCTGTTTCCTACTTCCTCTTCCTTTTTGCTGTGCACTAATCTCTCTTATTACTCTTATCCTGTTCCCCACTTCCTCTTCCTTTTTGCTGTACACTAATCTCTCTTATTACTCTTATCCTGTTCCCCACTTTCTCTTCCTTTTTGCTGTACACTAATCTCTCTTATTACTCTTATCCTGTTCCCCACTTTCTCTTCCTTTTTGCTGTACACTAATCTCTCTTATTACTCTTCTCTTATTCCCCACTTCCTTCCTTTATTTTTATTTATAGTTCTTTGTTTTACAAATAGATATAATTTTAATTCAAATATTTTTATTTCAATTCACAAGCAATGTGCTTATATGTGTCTATGATATTTATAGATATATTTACAGCTTTTAGAGCAAGTTAATAGTTAGTGAATTATTTACAGAAAAAACAATTGTTATTTCATTTGTCTTGGGAAACAATGCCAGAAATAATGCATACAAAAAAACCTGTCAATATGTCTTTAAAAAACTATGCAGTTAAAGACATTAAAATAGACAAAAAACTGAGAAAATGATGGCAAATGCAAAGCCTGTAGACCAGAAGTCAGCAGTACTTTGAGATCAATGTATATTTGCTCAACAGATGTGAAAACTGTGGGGGTACAATTCCCAATCAGTACTATAAAATATACTTTAAAAAGGCCATGGAAAAGGATAGCTGGACAAAGTTTTAGAGATAATAAAATATGCAAACCATTGAAATCATAGGGTCATCCTTGCATGCGCACACTGCTTTTCATTGCTGCCAGCTGAATGCCGGCAGGCACTGTAGAGACATAGATCTCTCAGCGCTTCCAGGTTGCTAGCCAATCCAGAGCCGCTGACGTCACGTATGATGACAGCGGCAGCAAATTCAAAAGAGGCTGAGCACTGTTATACAGTGCTGTAACGTTAATGTCATTTACCTTCAGTTGATGCTGCTGTTTCACTGTTATGCTGCTTGGGCCTTCTCAGAATTTCCTGTTTCAGCTTCAGCTTCTTTGTGGACCCTCAAGTGTCAGCTCTTTAGCTCTGTCTGCTGGGATATCTTCTGGTCAGCTATGTTCCAGTGTTTGGTCTGGCCTCTCTGCTCTTAAAGATACACTACATTCCATTCAACCTAGTGAGTTGTAGTTCTGCAGTTCTGGTTATCCTTCAGTATTTCAAGTATTTCTACCAGCTACTCCATGAGATCCAGTGAGTGGTAGTTCTGAAGTTCCTGTATCCACCTGTGTGTGCTTCCACTGTTTCAGCCAACTGCCACCAGTGGGGGTTAACCTGAAGGCCACGACCTGGAAGATGCCTGCTGCAAAGCCCAGTACGTCCTTGCAGGGGGTTTAAAGATGAAGTCCTGGTCCTCCTTAGACTCCACACCTCGGTGTTATTCCGTGTCAACCCCACTGGTGGTAAGGAGAATCCACTACACTTTTGTCTTGTACTTTTCCCATTGATCCTGTTTCAGTATGCCTCAGTGCCTCTTGAGGTGTAATGGTCTCTGGGTACTCTAGTTCCTGTAGTGGCATCCAGTCCCATGGTTCCCTGTGTGTGTTTTCCTGCATTTCAAGTTTCACCTTTCTGCACTTCACTGCTATATTGTTTCAGTGTTCATGTTTTATATAAAGTCACATTTGTTCCTGAATGAGACACGTAACACATCAAAAACATTTACCATGTACTGATGCAGACTCTGTAGTATAACTACACTTATTAAGGGGCTTATTCATCAAAGTGAGAATTTAATGGTCAAAGTGAATTTTCATCACTTTGGGTTGCTACGCTCTGATTTTTTACTTCTTATTCACTGAACAGAGGATCATCTATTAGCCCCCTAATTCACCACTTCAATCTGGCAAAGTAAAACTGGTGAATGCAACACAAGAGACTTTGTCAAATTCTCTACTGCAATGAACTTTGATGCTTAATGAATAAAGTGCAAAGTGCTTCATAAGTCTGTCAAATTAGTCTCTAATTTATCACATTTGTTGAATACCCCCATTACCAGGAAATGGTAAAGAAATGTGAATTCACACCTTAAGGTAATTTGGCCTTTCATAAATAAGCCCCGCGTTCAGGGCTTCCAACAGATAAATGTATGGATCTAAATCCCTGGCTGTGCTTTAAGAGTAGTTCTGGGTACACAATGAAGTGATTTGCATTTCCCTTCTATCAATTCCAAGAAGAAGGGTATAGAGCTACATATGCATATATGGATTTAGTCACACAATTTTGTCAGATCTAAAGACCCAACTTTCATTCCAAGAGCATAGCCAGTGATCTCATCAAGTCACAGCAGATTGTTAGTCAGATGCAGGAATTGCCACACTCTTGCATAGAGGACCCCAACTGACTTCCTGTTGTTCAGAAAAGCCATGGGAGTATTCAAGCCATTCAACCAATTAGTTAAATAGCACTTGTATTTGCATAACAAAAAATAGATCCTCCTGGGTTCATCTATCAGTAATTTATTATATTTTCCCTTTTATAACTATCCCTATTAGATTAACTGAGTCCAAAGGAACAAGATCAATCTGGAAAAATTAATGTTGTTTTTATTCAAGGTAATAATTAAATATGTTATAAAATTGGGTTACTTCAGTCTTTCCCAATTCACTATACTGGAAATCCCCACCCCTCCCCCAATCTGTTCTGCAAATCTGCTGCACTGCATGTGCGCCAAATTTCATGACATGATTGTTTTTATGAGAATCCCAAAATAATTTATTTCCACTTTTATTAAATATTTCTGTTACTTAAAACAGTAACACAGAACTATATAAAATATATAATGCAGACAACAGACCTAAAAGCCTTGAAAATACATAATAGATTTGACGAATAATGAAATAAAATAAGCTACTTTCCTACACATCTTGTGGTAAACCAGGCATAACAGTCAAAAAGTATTAAGTTTATTAACTTTAATTAATCAATGCACTGTAATGCAAGTTCGGCACATAATAGTGAAATGTGTTCTGTGTGAAACAGATGGCTTCAAAATACAATGCTATTTTTAACCATGGTCCTTTTAAATAAAAAGAAAAAAAAATGCTTTTTTGGGGTTTAACAAAGAAAAAAATCCAATACAAGATGATAAAATAACATTGCACAAAAAACAAGATATTGTTCTGTTTTTAATCTCTTCAACTCCAGGCAGTGGGAAGCATATAGGTCAACTAGCCAAGCTAGTTTTTCGTTCTGTACACTATCTCACTTTCAAAGAACACCAGCAACATATACTGATTCTACAGAGGTCAGGCATACTCTTGGGTCTCGAATCACAATGTGCTTAAAAGTGCAATGCAATAAAACTACCAGAATAAGTTACAATTGTACATTTTATAGAGTCTGGGAAGTTTAGGTTTGATGTAAAAACCAATCACATCAGATAATTTTAAACCCGCTATATCCCAAATGGATGCTGCCCCTTGGTTGGACTACTAAAATAATGACCTTTTGAGAGGTTGGCTCACCTTCTGGCATCTTTACTCCTGACTTGAAGAGTTCTGAAGAGTGAATTGAAAAGCATTGACTAAATATGTTATTCCAAGTGTCTTGCAAAGAATATTTCACATTTTGCGAATGCAGTATGAACAATCATACTGAGTTTACTTGGCATCTCCTACAATAATAAATTATTAATAAATATATATTAAAGGAAAAACTGCAGCATTACTGTACTCTATTGTAAAAATAGAGTTAAAACATACACTTTTTTTCCTGTTGAATGGAATGGTTTTTACTACTTCTATGAAACACTAGGGAATCTTGGAATCCTTATAAATGTTATTATAGAGAGGCTTAGAATAAAAATTTCCCATCTTCAGATCCTGGGTATCAACTTGCAGGGCACTTTTTTTTTTACTTTAACACAATCTATTTAAACATACATCACTTATTTTCACTGAGAGACCTCTCCTTACATTTAGTGCAGGATTCATAATACACTTGCAATAGAAACTAAGGCTCAGTGGTTAGCACTGCTGCCTTGCAGTGCTGGGTTCTGGGTTCAATTCCACCCTGCACTTTATCTGCATGGAGTTTGTATGTTCTCTCCAGACTTGTGTGGGATTCCGGTTTCCTCTCATAATCCAACAACATACATCTGTGTGCCTGTGTGTGTGTGTGACTGAATAAGGAAACTAGATAGTAAGCTCCACGGGGCAGGGACTGAAATGAATGATGAATCTCTGTAAAGCGCTGCGTAAAATATATAGTGGTGCAAAATCTAATCAGATAGTAGGATTCCATAGCTTAAACAGCATGGACTAGATATTATTGCCATTTTACTATATAAATGAATAAATACATACATGAATACATTTTGGGGGTTATTCACTAAAGTCCAAACTGTTGCGTATAGGTGTGAATTCTCCAGATAGAGACAGTCGCAATAGGCTGCTACTGTCACAGTTGGTTCTTTATAAAGAGAATATTGTCACAGTCCAGACTTTATTATGGAAAAAATTGTTGCAATCTTAACTTTAAAAAATTGTTGCGACTTTACAATGGAGAAATTTTAGCGGATTTGCTATGGGAATGCGCTGTTTGCGAATTCGACAGTCGAATTCGCACCTTAGTGAATAAACCCCATTTGTTTCCACATATTTTCTTGCTATAATTCAGTTGTGTAAAACAGCAACTATTTGGTCATGTTGTCTCCTTATTTGTACTGTTCATAATATTTGATAAGGAGTTTGTTCTACGAAAGATGCAGTGTTTGGCTTGCAATCATTTTCCTTAAATGTTAATTTCTCATTATTGCAACACTGTGTTTTTCTATCAATTGAAATGGAATCTCTGATTATATCATGTTGATGTATTTCTTTAACCACCAATGAAGAAAAAAACAATAATACTTGCAGCTGTAAATTTCCTTCTAAAACATATTATTGGCAAAAAAAAATCTATGGTAATGAATCCAAACCATTTATCAACTGGACCAAGAAAAATCTTGTTTATCCCACGTTCATTTGGTTGGGAATTTCATAACTAATGTTTTTGATTTAAATAAGAGGTGGGCAATTCATTTTCCCATAGGGCTACATGAGAAAAGGAATAGCTTTAGAAGGCCAGACTGCCCCCACAATACCCCTCTCACCCCACTGTGTTACCCCCGACTGTGCTGCCCCCTCCTTCCTACTCCCTACCCACTGAAGGAGGGGCACTATTGTGGAGCTTGACCCCCTTATTCTCCCTGTCCCTACCTCTTCCTTGTCCTGGCTCTGTCTGATCTAGTCTTTAGCCTTAGTGCTACAGCATTCCTCACTCATTGGAAGTTGTAAGCTTTAAAATTCCTGTGAGAGAGGAATGCTGTAGCTCTGAGGAGCCAGGACAGGGAAGAAGTAGGGACAGGGAGGAGGGGAGCAAGTAAGTAAGTTTCGCCCCATGGGCCATAGGTTTCTCACCCCTGCTTTAAAGGATCCCCTAATGTGTACCTTCCAACATATGTCCTTGTGTTATTTACACTATTCTAGACAAAAAAAGACATGTCTTTGTATTGGTCTTTTAAATAGTTGCACATTTATGCCCCCTTGAATAAGTTTATTTTATAAGCTAAACAGTCCCAATATAATCTGCCTATTTGTGTATCTCAAGCCTTCCATATGCTAAATTATCTTGGTGGAACCTTTTCTTGCTCTTCATGCATGCCTTGAGGATGGTAAAAGGCTCAGAAACCTATTTACCTCCTCCAATGATTGTAATTTGTTTTTTTATTACATTGCAATGTATGATTACAATATATATAAAAAAACAAAAATAATATTTCATGGGCACTAATAACTAAAACACATTAGCATCTTCACACACAATAAAAGAGCAGCTCAAAAATGTTATATAATGTAGATCAAACTTTATCAAAATTTGATACCATATTTAAAATCAGTTGGATGGGGAAAACAACAGGTCTGTTGTTTTGTGTAGATATAAATTACATATTACTTTACGTCTACTAGTCATTTACTAGTCATTTACTAGTCATTTACTAGTCATTTCATTTTAACAATCCTTGTGACATGCATTAATGCTGCATTTCAAGCTATTGTTTATTTCACTGGCGATTAGAGAAGTACAAAAAAAATTTTTGTGAGAAAAACGAAAACCAAAATTTCAAAATTCAAGAAACAATGAAGATATGGGCAAAACCCACAAAATGAAACAAAAAAAAAAAAACAACAAACAAATACATTTCAGGGCAAAACACAACATTTTATTAGTAAACCTTGATAAATATTCCACAAAGTCTACCTAATATTTGGTAAATGTGTGTATTCCCTTATTACCTACATTTAATACTGTCCTAAATGACTAAAATAGGTGAAAAAAAAATCTTTCCGACAGAAAAGAAACTGTTCCCCAACTCTGCCCTAATAAGCAGTATGTGGTTGTGCACCAGCATCATTTGTGTGATTTTTTTTCCTCAAACCTGTGAGATGAAAGCAATAGATTTTCCAGAAGTTCCATATAATGACTAATTTGTATGAATAACAAGAACTCAACTAGAGATTTAAAGAAGAGGGGGAAAAAAGAAGCTAAGGGAAAATCTGATTCAGTCTAAGTCCCAGTGGTATGCCACATTCATTTTACCAGAGAGTTTATTCTTTAGTACTTTCATGGATTGACATGAGGGAGGAATTTGCATGTCAGGACAGATAACATCTCTCTGCTGCCAAAGGACTCTATTCAGACATGCATGTTAGAGGGTTGATAACTTATTCTGTATTGCAGAGGACTCAAAGATAGACATTTCTTCTTTTATCTCCATATCAGCACTACCTGAATACAAAAATAGAGGGAACAACATGATACATCTTAACTCTCCATTCGAACAGCAAAGATTTACTTACCAGCCTTAGAGATTCAAACCTATAGAGCCAAATGGTATATAATCTTCAACAAACAAACAAATTCAATCTTCAACAAATTTTCTTGTGGATCATTTGCTTTTACACCTGTGCTCTGTAAAATAACCCTAAATGCAATGCAAAACCAATACATTCTGCAATGTAGTAAATCAAATCCAAAGGAGCATATTTATCACACTATTTAGTGTCATTTAACCATGTAAATTAGCTGACAATGTGCACTGTGCCAGCTATGCATATTTATTAAACTACAATAATACCTTAGCTGTGGCATCTTCTCCCATAGTTCAGCAACAAATACAGTAGCTACACTAAAAATGGGTAAATTCAATGTAAGTGTTCTCACACTTTAATATATGTGACTGAAGAGTTGTTAAAATACTTTTATTTTATCCATATAACTCTGTCATAGTTTAAAAATATTTTAATTCTGAATACTGTTATTGAAATTCTGACTGTTTCTACATCTTATGTGGCTAACTAACACCATGCGTAGAAATGTTATGAAAAATGTTTTATTTGTATTTTTTTTCTATGTCTTTGAACTCACATGATTTCCAACCATGACTACCAATCACAGCGTCTATCATCTCCTTGGACATATCCCCACCCAACTTGAGTTTTTACCACCTTTTGACCATGTAACTTTTTTAGAAATAGCAGCCACTGAATTAAGATTACTCAGGATAAATACAGCAACTTGCATGCAGTCCTAGAGATTCACTACTGTTACCACAGGAGGATATCCTGATGAGCTGTGTCAAATGACAACATAAGCCTTGCAGAATCTGACAAAATCATCCCTTCTATATCCACAAAGCCTTTAATGCAACTAAATCTTACGATTGGCTTTTCTAGTACAGTGTATATAGACTCTTGTTTAGTTTAGCAAAGAGATATCAAACTGTTCAGAAACTAGTGTGAGTCATATTATAACTTATATGAAGTAATGAAATCTTTACCATATTAATTTGCAATTTCTTCAAAACAGGTTTTCTTCCAGTTCAGTGTTACCTTTACAAACTGATCAAATATTAGTAAAGTAAAACTGAAAACACTGGAAAAATTCAGCTTCAATAATTATTTTTTCAGTTTCTCACTTTATGATATGAAAAAAACTCCATCCCTCTATCTTATCTATCCCAAATGTATTCTTATAACCTCTACCTTAATTTTAACCATAAGAAGGAGGAGGTGCCATTTTGACTGGATTAGATAAGGTTTTGTAGAGTGAAATGCTCAGTGGTTATGTATCTGGATTTTGACTTCAGGGTTAAGTTCTACAGAAATACAATAAGTTGTTGGTGTTGTCTCCTAAAGTAATGCCTCACTTGAAGCTGACAGAGCCTATAAGTAAGATTCCCATCTCTAAGCCATTGATTCCTAATAAATAAAAATGAGATCTGGAGGTATTAAACCAAGGGAGGAATTACTTTTTATTTTAGGAATGAATGACCTTAATTGCAACTGCCCCTAATAATCATCATCCTACCACCACTAGTGAGTTAGAGTTACCACTGCATTACACATTAGGATTTTTGCACTTTATTTTGTAACTGGGCATTTTATTTATAAATGGGTTGTTACTGAGTTAATTCCCGATTGATTTATCAAAGCTATTTTTTTTTACTAGACCTCATAACTGAACACTTTGTTTTTTTAATTTGGTTATGCTAGAAATCTAGATGTTGAACTTGCCACAGAATGGCATTAGTTTTAAGATCCAAGCGCTCATCAAAGTATTAGCATTTAGAAGAGTGTAATTATATTATTTTTAATGTAACACATATCTAGCTTTTGGGAGCCCAGTTTAATATTCTGAAATGTCATGAAGCACAGTGAAGGGAGTATTGTAATTAAAGAAATATTTACTTCAATAATATTTCACTTCTACCTTTTGGATAGCATATAATGGCTCTATATATGACAGTATTATTTGAAGGTTAAATAAGCACTTGGCAATATGATTAGCGTGGGTAACTTTGCCTAAGGAAAATAGTGAAACTTTTGTCCCTTCTATTTTGGCATTGGAATTGAGAGCTTGATTTTCTTTTGGCCAGGCTTCAGCTTAAGCATAAGCCTTCAAATCCTCACCATGTTTTCTTTGCACTAGACAGCTGTGAAAGAAGTATTACAAGAGAACAATCCATAGTCTAGGGCAAGCGCAGCAATATTTTTTTACAGTTTGCTAATCTTTCTCCAGTAGCACCATTAAATGTTAAAAAAAAAAAAAAGTTTGATGTATCCATATTAGTGCTACATAGTAGTTTTACATCAGATGTTTGGTTTCATGGAGAAGGTATAGGTAGGAATTAGAATTATTTGGTTACTGTTAATTAAAGAGGGAACTATTGTAAAGACAGATTAATTTACGCCTATTATCTGAAAGTTAGAATATCTCTCCATATGGGGTTTTATTCATTTACATTACTTGTCCATAAATGTTTATTTTCAAATGCTAATTACCTTCTCTACATGACATCAGACGCTATGCTTTAAGTAAAAAAATAAATAAATTGGAGTATTATTGCATTATTATTAGGATGGGATGGCTGTATAAAAATCCTTTTCCTTTTTCGCATTGGCCAAGTGGGGGTGGGTAAAATGTTAGATAGGTTTTTATTATCTTGCAGTTGTGCATTGATTCTACCCCATGTACAAGCAGTTCTTATCTCTGCTTAATATAGTAGAGCTCTATGAATGAATAGATACATAAAACTGACTTCCACTTATATTGCTGTTAGATTCAGTTGATTCTGGTAATAAATGCACAATTAAATGATGTTTGGATTCACTAAGTTATTCTTCTAACTTTACGTGTCTTGGACTTGTAATTACAGTGTATCCCCTGGTTTGTTCTTCCTGTAACAAGCAGTGCTTGCATGAGTGCACTGCTCATTACTTCTGTCAGCTGAATGCTGGCAGCTGCTGCAGAGACTTACCTTACCCCAGCACTTCCTGGTTGGATTAACCAATCTGGAGCCGCTGATGTCATGGATGATGTCAGTGGTAGCAAATTCTAAAGACTGAGCACTGCCTTCTGCAGAGCTCTATCATTATCTAATTAACTTCACCAGAGGAAATTATCCTGTGTGTTTGCTTGGTGTTCAGGAAGTCATTTCATGTGATCCTGTGAGTTGCAATTCTTCAGTGAGTCACTACACAGCCTGCACCTTCAACTTCTGGCTAGTACAGCACCAGTGTGATTGCAGCATCTGCCCTCCTTAGCTACTCCCTTGCACTGTCCTCCCCTTTTCCATTTCTAACTTCTTCTACTGGGTGCTGTGTATTACAGTTCAAGTGTGTGCCCAGGATTGCTGTGAATGACTGGTTATGCTGCACTACTATGTTCTTTCTACGTTATAGTTCTGCTGTTCCAAGTAACGTCTGAGTTCCATGTGAGTCTATCCAGCTGCCACCAGTGGGGGGGTATTCTGAGGGCCGTGACCTGGTATGTGCCTGTTGCAAAGGCCATACCGCCTTGTGTGGGTTTCAGGGTGAAGACCTGGCCCTCCTTAGACTCAGATCCTCAGTGCTAACCTGTGCCAACTCCCGCTATAGTATTGAGGATCCACCCTAACCCTTATGTTCATTATGCTCACATTAGTACACCTTACTGCCTCCAGAGGTGTACCTTCATGTTCCTGTGTGTTTTACCTGCACTGTGCACTGGTACACCTTAATGCCTCCAGCGGTGTACCACCATTTTTTTGTTCCAGTTTCTAGTATGCCTTACTGCTTCCAGAGGCGTAACAAGCTCTGGGTGTGCTATAGTGCCTGTAGTGGCGACCCAGTTCTCTGTGGTAATCCCTTCCTTATTACACTTCCATGGCAGCATTTTTCTTCTTCTATCTGCAAGTGACAGTTATGTAGAGACTCATGGTCTTACTGACTACAGTTTGAATAGTTGTGTAGAGCTATAAAATAATGTCTATTCTCCACTTCCGCACGCTCGTTTATTGAGCAAACTCTGAGAAGTGCTGAATACGCAATCAATTTGAGCGACTATGATTGTCGCTAACTTACAGAGTTCTTCCCATCATTTTGCATGCACATGTACTTTTACTATTGACTATGCAGTAGAGTGGTGTGAAGGTTTGCTAGCAAATTTTTACCAGAACTCCCTGAAGAAGTCTGAGTCAAGGCAAAATATGTTGGGGAATTACAGCACTCCATACTTGTTTTGTAACCAGGTAAACTGCTCTGAATTCACTTGTTTTACTTCTCCACTTCAGACTGGAAAATTGAGAGGTTGATGGCGGGGCTTCAGTGTTACGTAAGGTGACTATACATTTAGAAGTGACAATGATGACTGCGACTAAGTGACAACATGACTTAGGGACAAGATGACATAGGAATAGATAGAATATTCACACAATACAGGTAGTGGGATATGGTGAGACTGATGACACTGCCCTTCATTTGTCAAATTCGCTTCATGACTGCTCATCCTACTTCTATTGACTGACTATGCCACACTGCTCATCCAACAGCAACAGCCACTGTCCACCTATTTGGCAAGTGTATTCACTACTTAGTCAATCCTGAGAGGCAAATCTATTTTGGCAGTGTGACTCAAATTGTATTCAAAATGAATTCAACAGGTAAATTTGGACTTTATTCAATGAGTGTTATGAGTTATGGTGTTATTGCCTACTTTAAACACATGTGGCAAAATCACTATGCTACAATATGTCTATTTCTGATGAATTCACTACAATATACCATCTATCCTTTAGATAGTATGTTCTCATGACCAGGGTCTGTTGAATTGGGGGATTGATGGTAGGACTCCAGTGTTGTGTAAGGTGACTATTCATTTAAAAGTGGCAATAGCGACTGTGACTAAGTGACAACATGACCTAGGGACAAGGTGACACAGAAATCCATGGGGAGACTGACGTCACTGCCTTTCACTTGTTGAATTTGCCTCACTCCACATGACTTCTCATGAGAATCTCATCCTACTCCTATCTGACTGACTACACATTACATTACGCATCTGACAGTGATCACCACTGTTCACCTGTGTAGCAAGTGTCTTCTCAACTTAGTCAATCCCGGGAAGTGAATTTGCATCTATTTTGGAGATACGATTTGACTTGTAGGAAGGTGAATTCGACAGGTGAATTTGGACTTTAGTCAATGAGACCCTGGGTGTTTATACAGTTTGCACAGATTAGTTTTTTTTCTAATCTGAAAAATATAAAAGTGGCGCCAAAGACAATGTTACTTAGGACAAAATTAGTGCTGTCTTATATTTTACAAATGAGTGCTTTGTAAACTTCTGAAATAAATTCAGCATTAAATAAGAATGGAAAAGTAAACGAAAAAGCAAGACAGACTGTGCTGCAACCCTTTTTATTGGACATATGAATACACTTGTTTTATGGTTTATTTGTTTTTAGCATATGCAGATTTTTTTTCATGAATTCTGTCACAATCTCTTATACAATGATTGAAAAGGTTTCTACCATAATCATCTTTGCTAAATGACACAGATATTTTGTCTTCTTTAGAATTTGCAATTACAGATATGCATAGGTTTTAGATCTGCTTCATATAAACTTATACACAAGCTATGTTGTTGAAAAGAGACATGCATTATTTAGTGACACTGATTTGAGGCGTTTCCTGTAAAAATCTGTATGACAATGTACATCTAATACAATAAGGTGCAGGTCAGCTTCATTGAAATTCACTGTTTTGGGAATCTGGACTTTTTGCAGCAAGCTCAAAGAAGATATAACATATGGTGTGGCTAAGTGGGACCTGAGCAAGGCTGAAATAGCCAGGCAACTGTAACCCACAGAGACACAGAAACCAGGCTGAAACAGACAGGGAACAGTAAAAAGGAAGCAAAAGAATGAAGAATCAGAACCTAAAATAAAGAATCAGATGAGGAGCAAGTCAATGTTTAAGTCTGGAGTCCAAACAGAGGCACTAGAACCAGACAAATCAAATCTAGATATTGGATAAAAACAGGCATGGTTAGATTAAGCTCAGCCTCTGGCTTGGTTGTAGGATATACAGTAAAGTTATATAATGTAAAAAATGAGTAAGGATAGCATTAAAGGTAAACAACACTTTAGTAGTATCAAACAACACTGAAACCATCTTGAATCTTGCTGGTTCAAAACCCATGAATGCAAAGGACCTATAAATCATTCTAAACAATATCATAACATTTTAAATATCACTACCAAGAAAATATGCACAAGGCCTAATATTCCAGTTATTATTATAATTGTTTGTATTTATATTTAGATTAATGTAGATAAGGAATTAAAACAAACTTTCTAACAGAGAACATCATGCTTACCCTCTGACACTTGTGTAAAGGGGTTATTGTTATACATTCTCATATGTTCTGATATACATTCTCATGCAGTCCTCAGTACAGATAGGAAGAAACATCATCAGTGACTTGTAGATAATGCTTTTGAAAATGATACTACATTTGTTTTCTGCACCCATAGACATTTCACATCCTATATTTACACAGTTCTATATAGTATGTGAGGTAAAGTAGTAATTCAGCTTACTGTAAAGAAGTAGAGAGATGACAGTGATTAACTTTACAAGGCATTGTCTACAGAAGTTTCTGTGAAAGAAAAGTTAAATAATGATTGTAAATTGGTCAGCTACTACTGTCCAAATGTCCAAAGATCTCCTTCATCCCTTGAAAGAGAAACCAATATATATTTGCAGTGAAATCAACACTCACACTATAATGACAACTACTATATTATCCTCCCTATATAACATTCTGTGACTATTGATTAAATAAGCGAGAGGAACTTAAAGCCCTCACATGCATTGTATGTTACCTGGGAGATGGAAACCCCGGCTTTTGTAAATGATGATATTCAGTTTTTAGACATGGTGTTGCTGTGGTTAGTCAATTCTCTGTCTGTCAGGTCTACACAAATCTCTGCTTTCATTTTATTACATTTTCATTCTGTTTTTGATATTCTGACCTTCTTTGGCTTCGTCCTTTGGAAATTCATCCGTCTATTTGTATGTCACTACTTTGGAAACTGACTTAAAGATTCATGAATCTTTCCAAGTTTTTTTTTTAATCTAAGAAAGGCTGGTCCTGTATTAAAGGGGTAAAGGTAATTAATATTGTTTCAATTATTGATTTGTTGACACAGATTACAGTTAAGGAATCACTGTTTTCTTTTTTTAAATTAATTTAGTTTTACCATCTGTTCTCATGTTGGCTTTTATTAATGATGAGGAATGTTGAATTGGGGTTCTGCTGAGTCCACCATGAAACAAGAGATCAGGGCCGCACTAATCACAAATATTTATTTTTGTCTTTTTCAGTCTTCCTTTTATCCCCATGCCAATGTCCTTGATGGTTCACTTTGAAACACTAGGAGGGGAGCCCTCATGGAGATTTCCCTGTGTCCTTGTAGGCCATACTGACACTGATAATGAACATAGAACTAATATGTGGCAAGAATCAATCAATGAATTCTTTATCATCTATAAGCCCTTTTGGGAATCCAAATTTCTCATTGCCTAGCAAATAAATACCATATAGCTTTTTTTTTAACAAGTTTTCACTTTACAGGAATGTCTTTTAGGTTCATGTTATTAAAAATAAAATTATAAATATATTTGTACTGATATTAAATTTCCCTCCTTGATGGCAAGTTCTCAAAGTCAGTGGATCCCCAGAAGGTTATGATCTCATGAGATGCATATTTTAGAAAAGAGGTGTTCTTCGTTACCACTAAGTATATTTTTTGGAAACTGCTGATTTGCATTGCAGAATAGAACAGCAGGGCTCAATGAGAGATGAATAGAGGCTGATCTTTCAGCAATTACTTATTCCCCTAGGGGAAAATATGAGAAAGACCTTTAAATATCATTTTGCTGGTTCAGGAGGTCAAAATTTTTCAGGATAAACATCTATAAAGCATCTAATGCACAGTATATTGGCTAATGGTCAGTATATTGCAAACATTTACACTTAACATATAGGGAAAGTACATTGTATGATAATAAATAGTTGTTTACACATTTATCTAACACACATTTGACTTGGAAATGACAAGTACTGAAGTTGTCCCCATTATATTAAAAATTGTTCTAATAACTAATTTCCTACCTGGAAATTTCAGTAACTGCTGTCAGTGTACAACAAACTTGCAAGCAATATATTCTATACTTCTGCATATCTGAATTACAAAACATAATACACTTGATTAAGGAGCAATCCAATTTGGCCATTTAATGACACTATTATACCTGGGCTAAAATATATTTACTTTCAAAACTCTATGCTACAGTGTGTGGGCAAAGGTTAAATCACACTGAAATACATTTGTGGCTAGGGGCATATTTATCAAGTGGAGGAGTAAGCGAAACATTTTTGAAATAAAAAAAAAAGAAATGAGAATTTTCACTGGTAAAATTACTTCTTCTGAAAATATCTAAACTGGGTATTTTTGCTTCAAAAATTCTTCTTCTTAAAAGGAAAATGTTGTTGTTGAAACCAGCACAGTTGACAATAAAAAAAACGAAATGGGTAAAATAGCTAATAATAACAAATAATAAATAACTTGCGTTAGCAAATCTTTACAAATATGCTGCTTAGCTGGCAAAACAGGAAGAGCAATGAATTCAGCTAGCAACCCTTGATAAATACGCTCTGTAGGGCAATAAGATCATGCAGTTCTGTATGACATAAGAGTTAAGAGGAACTTTATCCTGTAATTATTGCCAAAATTTATTCTGTTCCTCCTAATGTATTTTAGGGAATTTTCCAGCAACGATTCAGTTATCAGCATTTATTTCCCATTCTGAATAACTATAAAATAAAATAGAGAAAAATACAGTGGTTTCAACCTACCTAAATCCTTCATTTATAGGTTGTAAGCAACTTTATAGCATACAGTAGCTTCTTGGACTGTTTTGCACTGAACAGTACCCCTATTGTGCTCATTGCTGTTCTTATAAGCACAGTACTAGGTATAGTGTTAGAGTTAAGTCATACCATTAAAGTGTATTTCCAGCTGGGAACAGATTTGCATCCTGCTGCCAATGAACAGGCTGGGATCCAAGCACACTTGCTAAATGTAGTGTATTTCCCACACCCAGCTGAGCTGCCTTACACACCATAATCCTACCACTGACCATGAAAATAGAAAATGGACTGCAACAAAGCATTTTCTAAAAAGTCAAGTTAAGAAAGCAGGTATAAAATCAGAAATGAATGTCAACATGTTATTTATTGTGCTGTATAAAATAGCCCACTGCTTAGGAATTAGTTTACTCCGTTTTTGTAAAATGATTTAAAACAGTCATTTAGGTAGATTAGAAAGATGTACAGTTAAATCATTTCATTTTCACTTTCACTTTTTTATCTCATCTTCAGCTATTTAGTATCCTTATAGTGGAGAACCAATAAAATTACCCAAGTGTGATGTTGTATGTGTGTATAATTTTATTTATAAAGCACTACAAATGTACGCAGCGCTGTACAATTCAGCAATACAGATATAATACAGACATGGGAAAAGTGCATTAAACAATACAAGTGAGTAACTAACAAGCATAAAATCACTTTAAGTGTCAGGTTGTGATTGACACAAAAGGATGGAGGTCCCTGCCCCATAGAGCTTACAATCTAAGTGTGATGCTAGTTGTGGTTGACTTTAGCCATAAGGACTCATTGAGCACTGATTATAAGTTTTGCCAGGAGAAGAAATGCAGGAGAGATGCTTGGCAATGTATTTGAAATGCTCTGGGCAAAAAAAGTCAAATTTTACTGTGATGCTCCTCTTTAAGAGAAAACTGGCCCAATGGTAACTTTTCTATATAACAAGGGATGTGGCTATTAGAGTTTTATATTAGTACCTGGTGATTAGCAGAACTACATTCTACAGAATTCTGTTAGTTATTGACTTGGTGTGCCCTGCATTAAAACATAGCCAGAAAATACATCAGGATGACTTTAAACAGACTGAGGGATGGAGTCTAATATTTTCTGTACAGTATGGACAGCAGTTTTATGTAGCTTCCCTAGTAAATTATGATTCATCAATAAGATTTACTCAATCCAAAAGCTGCATAGAAATGACAGTTTTGATGATAAAAATAACTAAGTTACGATAAAAGCTACTTATCATTCCGATGCATCTAGCTCACAGCCATTCTTACATCTTTAATAGTCCAATAGGCCCCCACGCCCCATATTGATATCTCCTTAGACATTCACCTGTTACAACCAATATTATGAACCCTATAAATTCCCATCCATGTTTGCAATTAACATTCCAGCTTTCTTCCACCTTTAATGCTCATGGCATAAAATAATTACCAGCAATTACTGGTGGTGAACTTACTATTGACATCAATTGAATTGTGACATCCAAGCCTTGTTCTCGGAATGCTCATATGTCTGGTTAGTGTAAAAACACTCTAGGGAAATTCTTCCTTCACTGCAGCACTTTCGCAGAGAATAAACATGGTTAATTCACCAGAAAGTTTGAAACATGCAGAGATCAGATATAGAACAGCTCACTTGTGGTAGGATCTGCATTTGGTTTATCACATAAATTTCGTCTGCACGTTCATTTTTAGCTGTTGGACATGATCAGATTTATGAATATTCAGTAAATGGTTACTCACTGTATTACTGATCTATGTAGCATCCAAATGAAAGTTATCCATAGTTAAAGTAAAAAAAGAAAACTTCTTCTAGTTAACATATTGTATCATTACAATACAATGCAGTGAGATAAATCCTTTGACTGGTGTAGTGTGCACATTGCCTACGTTCACCTACATGTTTAATCATATATGCCAACCTATTTCTCTTTTAACTTTAAACCTTAAATAAAAACACAACACAGGGGGTTTGGGTACAATGGGACTCAGCTTTATCATAATAACAAACATGAAAATGAATGACAAAATACCCTTTTTTCTCCCCCTCCCCCCACACCTGTCAATCACCCCTTCCACTCTTTTGCTGTCGTTTTCATTTCAGTGGTATCTTTTCTTAATAGGCTTGATTCATTTCATCAGATTAAAGCATGCACCAATACTCCATCACATGCAATGTGATACTGTAATTCACATTATAGCATAATGAAAAAAACAAAATAACTTGTAGCCACTTCTATTTACATCCAGCATATATATTGGCACAACAATAGCAACTTTTATTTTATGATAGAAACTGCCTACCACCATCCTTCCTGAGGTACCTGCTGACCTTTGCCTTGGTCTATGTGGCATTCTCATATTCTATATGTGGAAATGTGACCTGCATAACCTTTCCTCCTAGAATATATTAAGTACTGAAAATGTATTCCATAGCTGTAACCAAAACTGCATAAGGTAATAGTAAATAGATCAACACTCACTTATCAGTAAAAAAATGTATAGTTATAAGCACCAGATCTGCTGTGAGTCTGATGGGACACATTTGTTAAATAGGTTCAACAATTCATCAGATTAGTAAACAATAACAGCCAATCAGACACTTGCTTTCATTTTTTTCATTTAGGCTGGGTTCACACGACCGACCATATGATGCGCAGCGCATCATATGCTCATGTGAAGAAGAAATATATATACACCGGCCAAAATGCGACACACAGCATTCCGTACCCAGTGTATGCACATCATATGCTGGTGTGTCCGGAACTAGGTAAGTATCATCAGCTTTCATTGAGCTGTATTTTTTTTTCACACAAGCGTATGATGCGCTGTGTATCATATGCTCGTGTGAACCCAGCCTTATATGAGAAGGTTCTAAACTGGTTGTGATTGGTTAAAGTAATATATGCAATTTCACGCCTCCATTAGTAAATTAGCAACATATACTTATTTCATTATCAGAAATGTTTTAGTATTGGCAAATCTGATATTCCAGTAATTTTATCCCTCCTCCCTTTAAATGCTATTATTTCTGTCCACTGTCTAAACCATCAGTGCAAACCCTTAGCACTATTGGGGTTATTCACTAAGGTGCGAATTCGACTGTCGAATTTGCAGACAGCGGATTCCCATAGCAAATCCGCTACAATTTCCCCATTGTCAAGTCGCAACAATTTTTTAAAGTTAAGTTGTGACTGCAACAAAATTTTCATTATAAAGATGCGACTGTCTTTATTTGGTGAAATCGCACCTATACGCAACAATTCGGACTTAAGTGAATAACCATATCCTCAGCATCCACCAAACTTTTTTAAGTTGATTCTTTAATTATCATTGATTATTATTTAAATTATTTTATCCTGTGCAGACACAAAAGAACAAGCAATAGGTAACCCAAGTCTATCAATTATCCAATTGTTTTTGAAAGTATAGTTGCTTTCTTATTCAAGTTGCTGGTCTCTTGACTACTTTCTTCAGATTGTTACTGAACTTGACAAAGAGGCTTAAGAATTCATTAAAAAAGGATGGTCAGAAAGGCAACAGCTTGGCATTAACTAAGTTTCTATTTAGTTTTTTTTTCTGAATTTCCTGACTTGATATTCCAAACTGAGGGTTATATATAAGTAATACTGTATATGCATGCTGTATGACATTGAGTCTAACACATGCAAACAAATATTGGTCACTAAATTCTTAAATAAAGAGAGAGAAAACTGTATACTTACAGTTGTATTATTCCATAACTATGTAAAATAAGTAATATATAAGTTACACAAACTTAACTTAAAGGGACACTGACCCCCATTATAAATAAGGTACAATATATATATATATATATATATATATATATATATATATATATATGAGAACATGGATTTTAATTTTTGTATTTGTAAGCTCTTAGTTAAAATTAAAAAAAAAGAAAAATTTATAATGCAGTTATTCATTTTTATTGTAATCTCTCTTGTGAAATTCGCTGTGACACCAGTTTGTCTAGCCTCTTTAACCCTACGAAGTCTGTTAGCAGGAATATGACTGGATCTTGCATCCTGTTTGTTTAATCACTTTCAGGTGCACTCAACATTCAGACTAGCACAGTTGGAGATACTGTAAAATTGTGTATTTAAGATGTTTTCTAAAATGTATGCATTATTTCCAAACTATTTTATGGATAAGACAGCAGAAACATATATTGTATATGTATTATTTCAGAGGGCTTGGTATTCCTTTAAATTATTTATTATTTTTAGGTTTAAAACAGTATAAAATAGTGAAATATAATTTTCTTAAATTGTAATAATTTACATGGTTAAACATTTTATCTGGTTTGACTTTTTATTTAAACCATTTTTAAAAGTTTTGTTTAAAATAGGTTAATCACATTTTTTATTTAGCAAATAGAATTTAAAAATAAAAATAGCAAAAGATTAAATACTTAACACTACATATTTTATTGTAAAAAAAGGGTCTGGTTAAATGTTAAGCAGTTTAGAAATTGCCTGCATTTTTGACAGCTGTTATTATACAAATTTTTTATTTTCTTTTTATGGCAAAGTAAAAAGCTTTCAATTTATTATTTTTTTTTTAACATATTTAGATCTGTACAGATGTATGTTTTATTTAATCAACATCTTATGATTGTTGAGAACTGATAGATTTTAAGGATTTAACAAATATTTTATTTTTTTAGACTTTAAAGCATAACATCTGTAAGTATTGTCCTTTGTAGATTTGTATTATTTTTATTTATTTTATTATACAAGACAAAAGGCACATTGCAGCTTTAGAGCTTCTCGGATTGGGGGCTGAAACTGAGAGAAGAGAGGAGCATGATTGATAGAGTTCTGGTTGGCTTATAAAGGGCAGCCGAGAGTGCAGTGAAATAATCAGAGAAAAGGGCGTCCTATGCTGGCTTTCTCAGAGGGGAAAAATGAATCCAGCACCTCTGCATTATTAAGTTGTCAGACGGTCTGATGATGAAAATCTGAAGGTCAGGCATAACAAGAGGCACCTTATGGGCAGGTCATGACCTTTCTGCAAGTGCTACACTCATGTTTATCTGCACCTAACCCTTATCAACAATTTTTCATTCGATAAGAAGATTGCAAAGAAGAGAGAAGTATGTATCTCCCTTGTACACAAGTCAGAGTCATAATATGTAGAATTAAATGGAAAATTTTGTCTGCCATCCCATTTAACAAGGTTATAGTAATAAGTCAAGGGAGCTTACCAAGAATCCTAGATCAAACAGTTTTTGCAGGTTTAATTCAAACACAGTCATACAAATCCTAATCTTGTAAATACTGTATAAGCAAGCACTTTAGGTGAGTTTTGGTTAGGTCTTTTATTTGTCTAAATAATGAAGTGTGTTTTCTAAACTTTGCAAGATGCAAAGCGTTGGTGTTGGAACCTTCCATTCATTACACTTGACCTCACTTTGTCATGCTTAAAATTAATCTCTCTTCTGATTGAGGGCACCCCTCTCTCACCTTAAGAGTTAAAAGTGTTGCTCAAGAACTAAAACTAGGGTTAAGGACAAGAAAAAACAATGCAATGATTAATATTCTCTTTAATTGTTAAATGTATAAAAGGAATTTCTTTTTAAATTTCAATTTAAATCTTGATTTTTTTTGCTGGTACACAATTGTATATATCCAGCACAGTATTACTTTAACAAATCAGTGTTGTCTTCCATCTTGTATCACTGTAAATTTTAGTGGGTTACAATAAAAGAAGGTCCCTTTAGCATTATAGATTTACCTGTCCAAATTTGTACTGAAAATAACTGAATTATTAAATAGCACCAAAAGACAATTTTAAATTAAATAGTCTAATCAGTCAATGCTACAATCATTTACTTACAACCCAACAATAGCACTATAAAAAAAAAAAAGATACAGTAATTACACAAAATATGATTTGTATCAATTATTTGTGCAGTGAATCACATATTAATGGGAAACTATTAGACACATGTAAATCTATATGGCTAATCTTCCTTCATTCGATATGTTAGAGGTATCATACCAATGGACATTAACCTGGAATAACAGAAAGGTATAAAACACACAGGCCAGATTAATATGTTTTTTATCAGTCAAGACAGGCTCCAGTAGTCACTGTGAAATGACTCTGTAAACTGGCGTACTGAGTTTTAGCTGTTTCCATGTTCAGCACAGTGGGGGTCATTTAAAGATCGTAAGTCTTGGCTGCGAAATGGGGCTGAAAATATGCTGCCGTTGCTAACGGCGCAGTAAGCTGTAAAGGTTCCCCGATGTGATTCTTGCCTATCAGGGTTTATTAATCAGAATCCTGTTAGTTTGTTAGGTTTTTTTCCCCTAGAGTCATTGTTGAGAAAAGCTTCTTTTTTTTTTCTTTTTGTTTATTTGTTTGGTTTTCTTATGTCACCACAAAATAAACAGCTTAGGTATTCATTATTTTTTTTTAATTTTATATACTTTCTTCAAAGGACATGAAATACATCTCAAACTTTTTGCTATTTTTATACTTGTTTATTTTATTTTATTTTTTTTGGTGAATGCATTTCTTTTTATTTTTTACTATAAATGCTGTTAAAAATGTTATATAGAAATCAATATGTGTACATTATCATATATTACATATATACAAATTATTAATAGACTATATATGTTAAGTGCGCTTTGCTAAAAAGATGAATATAAGCAAGGTCAGATACTGCACTTGTTTCAATAAAGACATGAAACTATGAACCAGAGGTAATTAATACCTGAAGACATACAATGGAAACCCTAGCTAAGGTTCCCAGATCTTCCCTTCTACAAAAACAACATATCCATATGCTGTAGTGCTGATTAGTAGTCTGTGCAATCTGCAGACTGATAAGGTTTTAAGAAGAACTAATGCTCATTCTCACTAGGGCAATTCTTTGCTTCAGTAATGGCTTCTGCTTCAAGATTACTCCAATCTTCTTTCCTTGTGCTCCAGCTCTACAATCCTCTTCACTTCCTGATTCTTCTTGAACATTCCTGATTTTTTCTTCTGCTCATGCTCAAACTGTTTCCGCTCATGCACACAAAAAAATAAAATGTGAAGACATGAACCTGAAGAGACAGAGTGAGAATGACATCACTGCATTTCACTGGTGGAATTCTTATCACTATACATCATTCTACATCCTGCTACTGTCCAACAGACTACACCAAACTATGCAATAAATAAAACATGTTCAATGCTGTTCACTTCTTCTCTAAGGAAATCAACTGCTTAGTGGATAAGTGTGAAATCTGCACATTAATGAATAAGCTCTTTTATTTTGGTGGCTGGTGGAAATCAAATAACTGATAACGTTCTAATTTGTATTGGTGGGTTAATTGATATGTCAGTGTAAAAATACCTTCCTTGTTATTGTTACATACTTTCACCATGATCCAGTGGTGTCTGTGTCCACTCCAGCCTCCCATGCTGTGTATAAGCAGAAGCTCTCTGCGCGTGGAAGGCTGGCAACTCGTTCTTAAATGGCATTGCTCCTCCCCCTGCTGCCGGTGGGGGATTTAAAAGCCAGCATTTACAGGCACTTTTTGACCGAATGGCATACTAGTTTAGGCTTCCTAAGTCCTGTTTATTATCCTTGCTCAGCCCTAGTCTAGTATCCAGCTCCTGTGCTTCCAGTACCTGTTCCTGTATCCTCCTGCTAACTTCTTCTGCTGGTACCAGTAAACTATTAAAGAAACAGTACCTGTTATTCCTCTTATCCAGCTATCACTAACAGGGGGGGATGAGTCTGAGGGCCACGACCTGGGAGTCTCCCTGCCGCAAAGGCCATAACCCCTTGCGTGGGTCAAAGGTGAAGACTGAAGGATCCTTAGACTTCATGCCTCAGATAAACCTGTGTCAGCCCTGTGGTGATAAGAGAGTCCACTATATCTTTGGAAGTCCACATCTGTGACAGTTATGTGTAGCACACAGTCTAGAAAAGCTAGTTTGCTGTCTTTTAGATTTTCCAGTGTAAACTTTTTTCTGACCCCTCATTTAAAATGAAAAGCCACTTCAATGAGCAGTGAAACATTTTCAAAACCAAAATAATCCAAATTGATTTGATTAGCATTCTTAATTACCTGATTCACTAGAATAGAAAGTGTGGGAACCCCGCCCTCCTGATAATCCTACACGTTTTTCAGGCTTCTTCCTCTTGGAACAGCAATCCAATAATCCTTTTATAGGATGGCTGGTCCCTTGGTGCTTCCGTCTATAGCACCAGAATTCAGTAGTTGAAATTAAAAGTAGGAAACCAGCAAGCGGTAGTGTGCTACCAGGTGATTTTATTTACTGCATGACAGACATTACATGTTTCGGGCCTAGCCCTTTTTCAATTGTCAGTGCTACCAGAAATTTTGTGGTTTTAAAAAGGTCAGTTCACTCCACCCCTTCCATTGTTAACATTCCACAGTGGAGGTGTGGTTTAGTGAACTTTACAGCATATACATTGATGGTGATTGCATAGTGGCCTCACCACTTACATACAGTTCATATTCAACCTTTTAGGAACTGCAGAAATTGCCTACCTAAAAACAAAAACAAAAAAAGGGGTGACTTGGAAACATGGTATGACATACATTATACTTATTATATTATAATATCTAATCTGCCCATAAAGTATTAATACTTATACAGTACTACAATCTACACTTTGATACTTTACCACTCTGGGTGGAATTCAAATATTTCTCTTCAGCATGTTTTAAATAGGGCATAATCCTACAAGTTGTCAGTCTCTACATGTAAAAAAATCAGGCATGTTTTATAGCTCAAAGAAGCCATTGCCAAAAATGAAAACATGATGAATTGATTATTTCCATGGTGAAAAGCCTCCACAGGTGTCAGTATCTACTTAAAGTATTTATAAGAGTGTTTCTACTTCAAGATGTTACTAATTTGAGACAACAGAATGGCTGATGACATTCATTTGTATGTGATCATATGGTATTTCTTCCAAATAAAGACAATACATGTAGATAAGAATTATGTAATAACCAATCCATGAGATGGAATAGGGGCAATTGATTCATTGTAACTATTAAAAGGAGTTCCAAGTCATCTGGTTGTATAATCTGCAATTTCAAAGATTTCTCCCCAAAATTTGTAATAATGATTGCCATTTCAGAAAATTACAATGACTGTAACACCCTCCTATGTGTAGTGCTTCTGCAATTATGAAAGCTGCAAAAAGGTCTTGTGGTCATACCTTTAATTGATCCATAAAGATGTAATTGAGTCAAGCTTTTTGAAAGCTTGCAGTATTTTCTTTATCAATTAGCTATTATACTGAAGATTATTGTTCAGTTTCCTTAATTACTGAAGAATTACATGTTGGCTAACCCCAACATGTTTTCTTTTTGTTTTTAGATAGGTACAGACAATGACTAAAGGCAGAAAGTAGACTATGTTTAAAATATCCAAACTCATGGTCAAGGTCTGTGTAGAAAATCAGTTAAAAGACTAAAAAAACATAAGGTACATAAACGAGATATGGCTTCAACTGGAGATGCTATCTAGAACATGTTTGGACTCCTGATTAATTAAATATCTCACATAGTAGGAAAATGGACATGCTGGGATTAGCAGCCAAAAGCTGCAAACCTGATATGTCCCTTTGGATGTTTTCAACCACAATAAAGCCCAACAGAGAGAGTTAGATAGATCTGGAATTGGTCATATGTTTTGCGCAAGACCCAGAAACCATAAAGGATTTGTAAATTAAGGTCACATAACGAGGATACAGGAAAGATGGCGCTGTCATTGCAGAAAACAGGTACATACATACTTTATATTAGTTACTGAATATAGACTAGGCATCACAGTTTACAAAGCAAGCATACAAGCTGCCTACTTTTATTTTTCCATTGGCTGTAATTATAAAGATTTTATGTCTGAAAATAATATGTACTTTTTGTTTTAAACTGGGCTCAACATACTCAAATAGACATCATTTGTTTACAAGCTCTGTTACTTACAGTGCATGAACCTCACCATTGTTTTGAATAACAAAAGGGTGTAACTACCTGTCCCAAGTCATGGCCACCCAAAGGAATAGACCAATAAATAAATTGAGTTTTAAAAATATCTAGTTCACATAATGGGTGACACACTGTTCTCAGGAAAATACTATAACTAATATTTCTTACCAAAATGTCATAATACCACATCTAATGTACACCTGCCATTCATGTTGCATTGTAATGAATAGAAAAGAACATTTGTTTTTAAAGGTTGAGTTTAAAGAATTTCCTCAGAACAAATCAGTCTGGAAAGCTGTATCACCCTCTGACAAGAACTATGCCTGTGGTAAAACTCTTGTATGACTAGTAAATACTGTTAGCAAGGCTTTTCTTCAGGAAATGATCCTATAAAGCTGTCAATGGGGAATTTTACTGTTCTAAGCAATATTCTAATATAGTCTGTCATACTAAAATCCCCATCAATTAAAATTAAACCAAATTGCCTTCTGTCACATTTCCTTCTGGTTATAAAATTTTAAGGATGGGAAATTTGCTAGGATATATATTCGGTAGCTGAAAGTTTGGCTTCTTTAAAGCAGCATCGTTGTCACCTACAGCAGAGCAGTGTTTTAACTGCTGGAACAGGTTATGGTTAAGGTTGCAAGACCAGTTGAAAATTTCACAAAAAGAGTTACATTCTCTCTAAATGCAGCAGGTCTAGAACCTTTGCTCCATGTAACATGTTTAGGAAGGATAATTAATAGCTAGGTAGCTTATTTACCTTCATCAGAATCTTAAAAAATTACTCCATTTTCATGCAAATCATAATAGAAAACCTTATGGGGCAAATTAAGAAATGAAGAGGGCAAATATGTCAATATAACAGAAAAATATTTTATGCTGGCTAAATATTTTCACCCAAGAAATACACCCAAAAATGCAAAGAGAAACTGTGCAATGTTATCGCAAAAAATGTATTTTTAATCTGTGTGAATGAAAATAATTATCAAACATTTAGCTAAAAACCAGCACAACTGGTAAAGATGAAAATAATGGAAATGGGAGAAACAACAAACTTTTTATTAGACAACCTTGATAAATATTGTCACTAAATGTACTGTATTTTCTGGAGTATAAGATGACTTTTTAACCCCTGAAAATCTTCTCAAAAGTCGGGGGTCATCTTATACGCCGGGTGTCCCCTTTTTCCTCTCCCTAACTACCTCCTCCGTGGCCCAGTTCTCTTTGATGTAGAGCTGAGCACTACAGCATTCTTCCCCCAGCAATGATGTAACTTCCTGTGAGTGACAAGAAGTTGAATCATTGCTGGGGAGATAAAATGCTGTAGTGCTAAGCTCTACAGCAGACAGAGCTGGGCCACAGAGGAGGTAGGTGGGGAGAGGGAAAAGGAGGGAGGCAAGCAGCAAGATAGCATCCCTCTCTTTCAGAGGGTAGGGAGTAGGAAGGAGTGGTTGGCACAGTGTGGGA